>JAKELH010000970.1:0-18559 GCA_021525015.1 Lactarius pseudohatsudake
CAAGTCCCCACGCAGATGACAGCCGGGTGATATCGACACCGCGACGAGGACGACGGTAGCAAAGACGATCGCGACGACATCGACAACAACGATACGAGGCACACGACCATGACGGTCACCCGCAGCTGACGACTCGTGCATCACTGGCCAGATGCGTTTTTTTTATTGTTTTTTTTTTTCATATAATTTCTCACTTGTCCCTGCCTCTGCTACCTTCACAGCGACCCCACCTAAACGGCGCGCCACTTGGCCACCGCAACTTGTTCGAATTCGAACATCAACCACCCACTTTTCCCCTCCTTTGCCCCCCCCTTTCCACTGCATGCAAATACGAAGACGCAATACGAAGACGCGAGTACGAACTGCGTATTTTTTTTCTTTCTTTTCATCCCTTTATCTCTGACCGGTGCAAGCCGTAGGACAGTGGTGGCTCGTGCCATGTCATCGCCAACGCAACCCACCCCCACCACCCACCGCTCCCACCTCTACCCGCCTCTCACCCGTGTGCACACGGGCTATCCCACTGCTGCCGTCTCGCGGTGCTTGGCTCTTGGCTCCCACTAAGATGAGTTTTGTTTTATTTTCTTTCTCATCTCTCAACCGGTGTACAACATCATCACCACCTCCCACTCCCGCAAACGCGACGAGTTCACCGCCACGTCAACACCACATCGCACCCGTGCCATGCCGCCAGTGCATGACCCGTTGCCTGCGCGCCTGTTCCGATTCCGCCGCACCCACCGCCTCAACCCTCAAGACGTCAACGCCACCAACTCGGCCACCTCGACACGACCACGACACCACAGCCCTGCCACGACCCCGCCGGCTGGACATGGCTGCCATCCCCTGCCGACCTCGGACCCGCCACCTGCTGTACAGCCGTCGCCACCACCTCGACCCCGCCACGCCACACTGCTGCTGCCGCCCCGACACTGATGCCACCCCCACCTACCTCGTTCCCGCCACACAGCCACCACAGCCACTCCGACGCCGCCACCTCGGCACCACACCTATCCCACCTGTACTAATAGCTACATGTAATCCCATTATACCATTATAATATACATTGCATAACTCAAATTCTGTTCTGTCCAACCCTGTGTGAAAGCAAACTGATTTAAGTCTTAATGTTGTCTTATCAGGTCTTAGTTGACTTAAATTGTACTGAAATTCAACCTGATCATAGGCTTAAAATAAGCCTCTTAAGACCATTAAACACTGATTCAGAACCACCCTAAGTCTTTAAGGGTATCAAGTCACTGCCATTAAGGCAGGTTAAGAAGGCAACCTTGCTTAAAATGCCTTAGGAAAAAATGACCTTAAAATGGCCTTAGGAGCATGTTAAGGCCTGATTAAGAGCATTTAAGTACTTTTAGGTTTTCCTGATGAGTTAGAGGTAGAGGTGACGCGCATCATGGCAAACCGTATGGAACGCCGCCGTCTCCTTGCAGAGAAAGTGCTAGACATGGTCCAAGACGAAGTTTTCTGTTTGGCAGGCTTCACATACTCTCAGCAGATCGCCGAGAAAGCCACTGCTGCTAAACCAAAGAAAACCTTCGAAGAAATGGTACCTAAGCACTATCGAGACTTCGCCAAAGTCTTCTCTGAGGAAGAATCCCAGAGACTCCCTGAACATCAGCCATGGGATCACGCCATAGACCTAGAACCAGACGCAGTTAAGCACTGGAAGGTCAAATCGTATCCTATGTCTCCAAGCAAGCAAACAGAACTGGATAAGTTCTTGGAAGAGCACATTTCAAAAGGATACCTAGTCCCATATAAGTCACCAATGGCGTCCCCGGTATTCTTTATAAAGAAAAAGGACGGAAAGTTACGTCTAGTGCAGGACTATCGATGTCTTAATAAAATCACCATTAAGAATCGTTATCCACTTCCACTCGCCGCAGACATCATCAATCGGTTGAAGGGAGCCGAATACTTCACTAAATTCGACGTTCGATGGGGCTATCATAATATTCGCATCCGAGCTGGAGACGAATGGAAGGGTGCTATTGTCACCAATTGCGGACTCCTGGAGCCCAGAGTAATGTACTTCGGCATGACAAACAGTCCCACAACCTTCCAAGCCCTCATGAACGCCGTTTTCGCCGATCTAATCGCAGCAGGAGAGGTCGCTGTATACATGGATGATATCCTCATCTATAGTAGTTCTCTGGAGCATCATCACAGAATAGTACGCGAGGTGTACAAGAATACGACCTCTATCTCAAGCCAGAGAAATGCGATTTTGAAAAGCGAGAAATGGAGTATTTAGGGATGATTATCCGTCCCAGAGAAGTGCAGATGGACCCTGGCAAGGTCGCTGCAGTAAGGGAGTGGCCCACACCCACAACGCTCAAAGAAGTACAAGCATTTATTGGGTTCGCCAACTTCTATCGTAGGTTCATAAAGGACTTCACGGCCATCGCCCGACCCCTGCATGACCTCACAAAGAAGGACACTCCATGGCAGTGGCAGTCTGCGGAGCAGAAGGCCTTCAATGATCTGAAGGAGTGTTTTGTACAAGAACCTATTCTAAAGGTGTACGATCCACAGCTCCCAACCAGAGTTGAGACCGACACTTCTGGATTTGCGACCGGTGGTATCCTCACTCAGAAATATCCAGATGGTCTCTGGCACCCAGTCGTGTATCGCTCTCAGTCTATGAGCAAAGAAGAACGCAACTATGAAATCTACAACAGAGAAATGCTCGGCTTAATCAGAGCCCTAGAGGATTGGAGACATTTCCTCGAAGGCCTCTCCTTTGAAGTGATCACTGACCATAAGAATATGGAATGGTGGGCAAGCATGAAAGACTTAACTCGCCGACAGGCCCGCTGGGCGCTGTACTTAAGTCGCTTCGCCTTTACAATCACCTACAAGAAAGGAGACTCTATGCAAGCCGATGCATTAAGTAGATTCTCAAGAGACCACGTCAGAGACAACGAGGATAACCACCAGGTTCAGGTTTTAAAACCTAAGCATTTCCTCTCTGCTGTTCAAGCACACTTCCGCCCAGAAGTGGACTCCCTGGGAAATCGCATTCAGACTCGCGTCTATTAAAGAAGCTGAAGTCATAGAGGGTCTTAAAAGTCTATCAAAGACAGCTCCTAAAGCTCTTACAGACGGAGTTGCGATGTGGGAGGAAGATGATGGCCTAGTTTACCACCGAGGGAAACTGTATGTTCCCAACGATCGGGCCCTGCGTAGAGACGTGGTTAAGTCATGCCACGACACCACCACTACGGGGCACCCTGGTAAAAATGGCACTATCGAGTTAGTCAGTCGCTACTATTGGTGGCCACTGCATGGCAGGCTTCATAAGGTTCATACATAGAAGGATGTGATCGATGCCAACGTTATTGCAAAGACCTACACCCCAAAGCACTCATCCAGCCGCAAGAAGTACCAGAGGGACCATGGCAGATAGTCGGAATCGATCTAATCGGTCCACTGCCCATGTCACGTGGAAAGGATATGATCCTTAACATAGTGGATCATTATACAAAACAGATCCATCTATTTCCAGTGACGTCCCAAATAACGGCTGATGGGGTTGCATCCATCTACTTTGAACAAGTCTTCCCCTTGCATGGGATCCCTAAGAAAATCATCAGTGATAGGGGATCCCAGTTTGCTGCAAGGAGCATGCGGGCACTTTATAAACGACTTAGGATAGACGCAGGTCTCACTACTGCCTATCACCCTCAAGCTAATGGACAGGTAGAGCGCAAAAATCAGGAAGTAGAAGTCTACTTGGGCTTGTTCATTAGTAAGAGGCAGGATGATTGGGCAGACCTGCTCCCTACGGCAGAAATTGTGGTCAATAGTAGGCTCAACTCAGCAATGGGACACACTCCCTTTGAGCTACTATACGGCTATACGCCGGACTTTACAATTCCTGCTGGAAGGCCTACTGGTATCCCAGTACTCGATAAACGTCTTCAGCACTTAGTTTCCTCAAGAAAGGATGCAGAGGCAGCTCTACGCCAAAGTAAAAGGCGAATGCAGACAGACATTGAACAAAGACACAAGCCATATGTCTTCAATGTCGGGGATAAAGTTTGGTTGCAAGCTAAACAAATAAAGATACACCAGCAGTCGTCCAAAATGGGCCCCAAGCAGTTAGGCCCATTTGAAGTCACTGAAGTTAGAAGTGATGTCGACTACAAGCTTGCACTACCCCCTGCATTACGGATCCATGATGTATTTCATGTAGACCGCCTCTCTCCTTATAAAGGAAACAAAGTCAACGGGCTTACGCCACCACCACCAGACCCTGTCATGGTCGAAGGGGAAGAAGAGTACGAAGTTGACCACATAAGAGATTCAAAACTCTTCCGTCGTACTCTTAAATACCTAGTTCGCTGGACAGGCTATGGTGAGGGTGAGGACACTTGGGAGCCAGCTAAAAACCTAGCCCACGCCTCGGAAAAAGTAAAGGACTTCCACTCCTTGAATCCGGGGCACCTAGAAAAATAGCAGCTCTCATCTACACATCCTTGCCTTGGCAAGCATCTCATATGTACACAGAGGCCAACGCGGACGTCGACCCTTAAGAAGGGGGGTGATGTCATGGACGCGTATTATTTTCCCTATTTTTCTGTATTTTTACGGATTAATATGGTGAAGATATAAAGGGCCAAAGTACGAGACTTTGTGAGTCACATGATGCCACCATGTGCACCGCAAGCACGTGACCCTGGGATAGTTGCATCCTTAACAGGACAACCTAATCCGGTCACATTTCCTTTTATGTACGGACTCTCTTGATTGGTAGATAAGGATGGAAGACTCTAGAATGTTCTAGATCATGCTTAGTAGTTTACACTTACTCGCTGTATTAGGTTTTACTCAGCAGATAAGGAGACGCGTCAGCAGCTATGACAAGTGCATCAGTCAGCACAATAGATAGCGCTATTATTAGACACGACGCGTCAGCCTCTGAGTCACGAAGTCTTACTGTACACTTAGTAATAGTGTTTAGACTCAATTCAAAGTCAGCATCAGTAGTGTATATAAACCCTCCTGTAGCGTCCTGAGTGGAACCAACTTGTCCTCTTGGTTCTCCACTCAGGTGCGTATCTTCCTGTATTCCCTTACTCTCTCCAATCTAACTTGTCCTCTTGGTTCTCCACTCAGCGTACCACATGTGTGATATTCTTGACAGATTGAGTTCTTGCTATAAAGACTCCACGTCTCTGTCCCTCCACTGTGACTGTACGTTCGGCGCGTGATTTATCTCCGTGCTAGGCTTGAGTGTGCTCCCTTACAGTTCACTTACTCTTCAACTTGAGTCTAGCGTAGCGAGGTGTCATACCGCTACATTTATCTCGTTGTGGTTGACACCGGCGGTTATTTGTTCGTCAAGCCATCTAGTTTGCTCATCCACCCAGTCGTCGATGAGTGGTCCTCTTAGGTAGGAGAGGAGGGTCATTGCCCATTGATATGGGACTGACAATTTTTCGACGTCTGGGTTTATTCCTTTGTAAATGGTGAATGCTCGGAGGAACGAGCGACTTTGCTCTCTGTTCCCATCAAACACTGGGGGTGGGTTTCCTCCGAGTCGTCCATTGCCTCCTGGCGCGGGGGGACTCCTGCAGCTCCTATTGGTGGGGCTGCGCCACCACCACCACCACCACCACTGGGTGGGGCGCCTCCACCACCACTAGGTGGGATTGGGGCTCCTCCTCCACTGGGTGGGGCTCCACCACCACTGCTAGGTGGAATTGGGGCTCCTCCTCCGCTGCCACTTGGCGCGGGGTTCCCTCCTCCTCCTCCGCTCATGAGAGTAGTGTCACGGAACGGCTTGTGGATGCTTACTACATGGTGATGACTCCCTAAGTAAGTTGTAATTAGTCATGGACTTTCGTATCAGTCAGCCGTAGTATCACATGTTTGAGGTGATGCTATGACTCATTACTAGTAGTAGCTGTAGTAGGGTTCAAGCTACTTACGCTACTCGACATCTCGGTTCAAAGAGGAGCTTGAAAGCGGCCTCTCACATGTATAAGTAGTACGCAGAGAAGACCAAGGATCGCCATCTTGGTCTTCTTCAAAAGCCACTTCCTTCTTATCCCCTGTGTGTGTTCATTTTCTCTCGCTTGACTTCAGTCGAAGCAAGTCGAAACGTCTACTGTGCCTGGTGGAGTCAACCCCAGTGCCCATATCGATCACGTGCCACGCGAAGGCCGTGTATCCCAAGACCAGTGTCGAACCCGCTAAGTCGTCCACGCCCTTTCAAAGTCCAAGTCGGACTAATGCCAGTGGCGGCGTTACAAGTAGTGTTGGCCGAGGATTGTATTGGCTGGGCCATTGCGTATGACGGAAATGCCGATGAGGGGAGATTGCTTGTGGGGACAGGGACGCTAGGTGATGAGTCACTGGGCGGGTCAATGTCAATTCCAGAGGGGTTGCGTGACTTTACAGGCCCAACGTTTAACGTAAGGGGCACTGCACTGATCATATACCACTGTCCTTCGGCTGGGGAGTAGTCAATAAATGCCCACAGGCGTTTGTCTTCAAGGTAGTGGATTTGTCGGTGTGATTTGGTTGATTGGTCGAAGATAAAATATCCTTCGACTCCTTTGTGTTCTCCCCAGACCGCAGCTCCTTTGATTTTGTCTGAGAGTTCATCAGAGCTAAGACGGTGGATGTACTTGGGTCTAAACTGGGTTCAGCTTCAACTGGTAGTCGCCACAATGAGAGACTTGACTTAATGTAACGCCACCACAGGGGTGTCAAGTACGACGTGTACTTTGTAAGTCACAATGGGTCACGGAAAGGTGTAGGTTGGTCAAGACCTAAAGCGGTGATGCACAAGTATCACTTGGTCTCCCGGGACACAAGGATAATAGTGGGGTCAAGGTAGGCTCAAGCGTAAAGGCAAGCAAAAGGTCAGACTCAAGCGCAAAGGCGAGTTTACTCGGGGTTGTGAGACAGATAGTGTGGTATTACACAAGAAGTCAAGTCTACCGTACAAGCTAGGTATGAGCTGACTTATATACAAGTACACGATGTTTGTCAGTGACAAACATATGGCGCGATCCCAAGGTACAGGCCTCAGCGAGCTATTAAGATGTCCATCAGATAAGAACATGGGGATTGCGCGGAAAGATGCACAAGCCAAATCAAGTCGGAAACATAGCCTTTCGCGCGATGGGGAATGATAATCAAGAAGGGGGTTCGTGCGAAGGTGGAAAGAAGCGAAATCGTGAGGTGCGTGGTTCGGGATAAGCCCGCAGGATTTGGGGTGGGTTTCAGAGCAGAAATGGAATATCAGAAAGAGAAGGAAAACAACGAGAAGTCCTGAAATCATAACAGATACTGATTGCAATCCGTCAGCAGACAGTGATCTATTCATTCAAATGAAGGACTTGCACATTGGGTTGGTCTCTTCTCATACAAATGGAGATGTTGTCAAGTTGCTGGTTGTAGAACAATGAGCCCACGGTGATTCCCCTCCCATGCTCATTGTAACAAAATTCGGTTTCGAGATGGTGACAACTACTCATTGTGACGTTCCAATTTTTCTAACTATTTCACATTGCCTTCTTTTTTCTGTTGCACCGCTTACATGCTTCATATGTCCTCCTTATGTTGGCATGCTTTTAGTTTCCTCTGAAATGATCCAAGAACTTGCCGCTCGACTTATACTGGCGACAGAAAGGTGACTTACGGGTTAATGTGAATGCCCCTGTCTTTTCCCTCGCACCTTGGTGAGGTCGGATTCCACCATATCTACTCATCAACTTGTTTTGCGTTTGCGCGGACGCCATGAGGGAAATATGCGACCTCTGGCGACACTGTTTGATGATTCCGTCAACCGTCTCAATCCTGCACAAATCGGTCAATGCCGGGAGAGAGAGAGAGAGAGCAGATAACAATGTTCGATCGGAGGTTCGTATTTGTGTTGTTCACTTGCTCTACCCACATACTATTTGCGACTATAGTCTGGGGATATGGAGGACGTTGCAAATGGCGCAATGTTGACTCCGGCTCAACGTGATGAGTCCAACAACAAAATCAAAGAGAAATGAGGGTACATTATCTACTTCTCCTTTGGCTGCTGTCTCATTTCCTGCACAGCGTCCTTCTCCTTATCAACATGTGCGTAATGAAACAATTGGAGAGAGTCTTTTGTGAACGGTATGATTTTTTCCCTGTCACTGTGATCTTCCACGGTGACATGTTCCCATTTCTGAATTCTCTGTTATTGATTACAGTCCGTGCATAGCGTTGACATTGAAAACAACGCCAATTTAACTGCTGCTCAATGTTCGCAACGTCAATGTCAAAGACGAGAAAGACAGGCGTCTGAATTCACTGACACTGGGTCCGATTCCTCTGAGGGGGGGGATGACGAAGAGATGTGTAATGAAAGGAGCAACGGCAGGCGTTCACAAAGAGTAAGCTTGTTTTTGTATTACTGGCTGCTGTCCTTCTCACATTTCGCAAGTATCAAATCGCGTGTCACTTTCTGTTGAGGAATGAGGTCAACGAGCATTATTTGGGCCTGTTTACCTTGCAATGTCCACACTGCTACGCTTTACATTGGCTAGCAGAAAATCGTGCCGCATCTCCAAAATGAAATCCAGTTTTGGCTGAATGTTGTCGTGCGGGGGAAGTTGCCCTTGATTCAAGTTTGCTGGAACCTATTCCTCGACTCCAGCTCGAACATCGCAATGTTGCCGCTGACAACAAGAAAGATCTACGTTGGAAGTCGTCGACAATTGTCTGATGCTGTCTGAAAGAATCCTCCATCTTGTGTAGTACTTGAATCGTTTACACGCCAAATGATTTCCCTGGCACCACACTCAACTTTTCGCCCTCTTGCTGCTCCCGCTCTTTCAAGAATGGAGCAATGTTTTCTAAATAAGTAGACAGTCGCTTCTTCCTGTCCAGGCTTCCGCGGAGCGCGAGATGTTGTGTGTGTGTCCATCGTGATCGTGGATGTGGATGTGTCAAACGGCTAAGGGTGAGCACGAGTGTGGCAAAGTCGAGAGAGGCTACACAGACTCTGAGAGCAGGTGGTCGCAAGTGATCGGAAATGGTCGTGCATGCTTCCGCGTGGTGCGAAACTTCGAATAGATGGCCACCGGGGTCGGGAACACCTGAGGTTAGACTCGCTAAGGCCGCGCATGAGTGCGGCACTTGGAAGAACATGTGGGAGAGCTACAGTGAGCTCAAAAGTCTGTGGGAGCATCTGTGATTAGAGTATTAGACGTAAAGTTGTAATTACATCAGTCATAAATACTTGGGAATAAAGGCTAATGGATGGGGTGCATTAGATGAACAGGGGAATGCTAAAATGCGGAGGGAAGGGTCCCAGGTGAGTAGAGGTGCACACACTGTGCACACAAAGCGCGGGAAAGCGGTGAAGCGTGTGGGAATGTTAGAAAGCATACAGAGCACCGCTCAGTGTGAGGAAGTGCGCCTCAAACACTGGCAAGTGGTTTGGCAGGATCAGAGGCATCGTTTTGCATGTCCAACGACTGTTACAGTGTCTATTGCTAAAGGACGGTCTGGAGGACGGTCCTTTTTTTTTTTTTTTTTTTTGAACCATTTATATTCCGGAGTGCGTACCGTGGGTACAGACCGGTCATAGTCGAGACTACATTTAGGGGGGGCGTGTGCTAGGTAAGGTAATAGAAGGTTGCAGGCAGTGGCTCTCGCGTGCATCAGGCTTCCAATTGGTTGTGCCTATTCATTGGCAATAATGCGGGGGAGTTGTCGCCTGGCGTCAGACGCCTAGAGTTTCGTGATAGGTTGCATGCCGCCCTCAGTCTGGTTCGGGAGGCACGTATGCGTTTGGGCCAGATTCAGGCCTGGAGAGCGCACGTGTTTCCTGTAGGAAGGTCAGGAAACGGAGGGCGTTCTTTTTGTGGGAAGAGAGTTGTGCGAGTGAGACGAGATTATGTAACGCGTCACACGTGAGTGCGCGCGCCGAGAAGTCGAAAGTGTGAGAAGTCGAGATTTGAGAGCGGGAATTTGAGCGAGGGTTCAGACGGATTCGAGAACAACAGGATAATCAATTCCAGTCCATACAGAGTACACTTTATACTACTGTTAGTACCATAATTTGTAACATAGGGCCGAGACGAGAATCATAAGGTATCACAGAATATATCAACGCGTCGTCAAGACGCGGGGTCAGGGGGTACAAATCGAGGCGCAGGGCCATAGAGACAAGTCATAGGTACAGTAAAGAAAGGGGACCGAGGCATAAATCGGGTGTGATGAGAGGGAGTCGAGGCGGCGAGATGGGAACGGTGTGGAGCGTCGCCCTTGTGATGTCGGGCTCGGCGCACTCGCGCTTGATCGGGAAACGTGTCCTGTGAGCAATCGTTATCGTACTGAGAAGGAATAGGGGGACGGGGTATAGCATTGGCCAAAGGCCATAGTTCCAAAGATTAGAGCAAGGGGTCGCACGCGCTGAGGCGAGACGAACACCCTGGGCCACCGGCCCGATCTGGTCCTGTCGGGATCCCGGCACTGGTGGCTCCCCCGCAAGTCAGGCTCACAGCACAATTCAGCAGAGAGGAGTTTGTCGTAGGGGATGGTGCGGCCGTATTTGATGACACCAAAGGCATGTCTCTCGAAATAGTAGCGTTGGCAGTGGTACAATGCGTGAACACTGGTGCGTAATGGCTCCCCGCATGGGCACTGTCGTGAATCTGGGGGGTCTGTTGGTCTAAAGCGGGTGGAGTACGAGCCTGTAAATTTTACGATCAAGCGGTGGGCTCGCAGATAAGCTGCTACCACTTTGTCGTAAGGGCGGGATGCCGGGCCGAGTCGCTGACTAAGCGCGAGAGCGGTGGACAAGACAAGGACTCTGCAGTCAAGCAGAGGGGACAAGGGTTCAAGACAACTGCTGGCTCACAGCTTGGAGAATGGAACTTTGCAAGGCAAAGGAGAGGAAATGCAAAGGGCAGGAGTCTATATGAAACAAGACTAGAACAAGGGATACAAGTTAAACTATAGCAGACTAAATACTACAGTAGAGAAGGGTTACATAAGCTGTATGCCAGCAGAACATCTTTTGTCAGAGGTTTCTAGAACACAGAAGAAGCAAGGATGAAACATAGAACAATACAGTAGAAAGATCAGATAACCTGATCTCTAGATATAACACAATCTGTAATCTGCAATCAAATCAGAAATCAGTATGAGTCCAGAAATGAGTCTAAGAAATCTGGAATGTCACGTGATCGTGACAGTAAAGGCGTGGTCTAGTGTTGCGGGAACTCGCGGCTATTCCCGGCTTAGCCGAGAGCCATAGCTGGCTTGTACATAGCCGGGTGTAGCCGAGCCCGGACTCAAATCCCAATTTGGTTGGGTCTGTTTCGGCTTTGCAACGCTCCAGTCTCGGCTCGCCAGGTGGCTAAGCCACTTACAAGCAGTGAAAGTCACGTCGCAGAGTGCGAACTGCAATTCAACCCAATCACCTCCTCGTACAGAGCACCCAGCGCCGCTCCTTCTTTTTTTTTTGTTTTTTTTTGGATCCAAGCACCGCTTCTTCATCATGGCCACACGGTCCACACCCCCAAACTCAAACAACGTGCCCACTGGCATATCCCTTGGGACTCCAGTACACACTCGCAGTTCGACTACTGGCTTTCTCGACACAAAATACCTCATGCGAGATGAGATCTATAATGCCATGTCACATGAAATGTCCCCTTTTTTTCTTGGTCCCATGCCTCCTCAATTATTTCTCTCTACTTTTCTTCCGAGTTCGAAAGCGCCGTCCTTCAAGTTCAAAGTGGGCATGTTTGATGCTCTAGCCAGCCTTCGGACTGAGGCTCTCATGTACAAGGTATTTGTGAGTAATTGATCCCTCTCAGAGCTTTTTCGGTACTGAAAAGAATCCCTCAGATTGACATCATTCAACCATACCTCAAGACACTCTATATTCGCGACACATCACGTTCACCAGACAGGGCTACCACCAGCCTGTCAGTTTCCCTTTCACCCGATTGTACAGTTTACGACCAAGCGCACAAAAACGTCATTGGAGCCAATTCCACTGTCAGCGACATCTGGATCGAATTTAAAAGCAAAGCAGAGGAAGACGCCTTCTTGGTCAATTTCCCAGACGGAGGACAGTCCGTTTCAAGTTCCAATCGACTCATGAACCAAGGTCCGAAAGGGGTCTCGACAGCCGGACAGATCACTGCGTACGCGGCTCTGCAACTTGACTGCCAGTTCCGTACGCATGTTTTCAGTATCCTTGTCATCGAGGATTACGCACGACTTATTCGATGGGACCGGAGTGGCGCAGTCGTCACCGCACCCATCTACTACCGACGAGATCCCGAACTATTAGATTTTTTTATCCGTTACGACCAAGCAGGGAGACAGGAGCGAGGACACGACAACAGCGTTCGCAAAGCCACACCAGAAGAGACTCTAAAGGCTGTTACTGCTGATGATCAATTCCGTATTACTCAGGACCTCTTCGTCGTCACCATCCCTCGTCATACATACGAGCCTGAGTCAGGTTGCGGCAACTTCATCATCAAACCACCTGTTTGCCGACTTTATACGCCTCCTGGCCGCGCGACCCGTACCTCCATTGCCTTTGATATCAAGAGGAACTCTGTCATCTTCTTCAAGGATTCTTGGAGGGTCGCCTGCGATGGAATGGAGAGAGAGGGCGACATCTACAAGACTCTTAATAACGCGGAGATACCCAATATCCCTCACTGCGCAGCCTCCGGTGACGTTGGCGTGGACACCTACCACTCTACATGTACTGGCCAATTTGCTAACGAACCTTGGGCGCTGAAGTCTACACACGAATTCACTCGTCACCGTCACCATCGATTAATTCTTGACGATGTTGGCAAAAAATTAAATACCTTTCGATGCAGTAGGGACATGGTACGTGCCGTTCACGCGGCATTGGTCGGTGTGTATATGGCCCTCTTTACTGTTGACTGCTGATCGACTATTTTTCTAGCTCACAGGGATGCTTTCGAGAAGTGCAAGATCCTTCATCGCGACATCAGCCCCAACAACATATTATTGACAGAGAGCGCTGACTTCGATGGTGGGTTACTCATCGACTGGGACCTTTGTAAACAGGTCGACCCGGGTGATCCATCTGCAGGGAGTGCTCGCCAGGCCGCCCGTACGGTATGTTATTCCAGTCCTTCCACCCAGCACTTTCTTAACGATGACTGTTTTGCAGGGTACGTGGCAGTTCATGGCGGCAGACCTCATTGAGAACCCCAACATTAATCAAACTTTCGTTCACGACATCGAGTCTGCCTTCTTTGTCTTACTGTGGATGGCTCTCCACTATCTCCATTGCAGTTGGGGTGTGGACGGCCGATCTAGCTTCGTCGACACAGTCTTCAATCCACAGGTCTACGGAAACACGGGAGGACTGACGAAACTCATGTTCATGCGTGGTGACCAAGAACTGAACAAACTCAACTTTACTGACAACGTCCCTCTCGCGGGGCTACTGCGCAATTTGAAGGAGTTACTCTCCGTTCGTCATAGGGATCGGCCAACTTACGCTCACAAGTCCAACATAAAGGATGTGATCCATCAAGCTCGGGGAATCGAACCAACTTCGAAGCTGGCCGCTGTCGATGATCAAGCATTCAAAAGTGTACTGGCAGACTACGAATTTTATATGTCGGCCCTTGACAATCACACTTCTGCTATCCTCACCATCAAACAAGCCATCAATAAAGAGAACGCTTGGCCAGCCTTTGAACCTGCCAATAGGCAGAGGCTTCTTCTCTCACATGCAGTGAAGTGGGGTTTACGTTCGGGCTCCAAGAGATGCAGGGAAGCCGCACTGGAGTGTGAAGGTGGAGACCTCATGGAACGGCAGTCCTTGCCAAAGCGAAAGAAGATCCTTCCAAAGCGAAACAAGTCCCTGTAATTGATCGCGTCGCGTTTTTTATGTACTGTATCACTCATGTCTTAGTGTCTGTTGTAATTCCTCACGTTGCGTGCAATGAATATCGGCAGTCCCTTCGATTGATCGCATCGCGTTTTTTTATGTATCACTCATGCCTCACATTCCCCCGTGCGACTTGCAGAATTCGGCGGTCCCTTTAATTGATTGCGTCGCGGTTTTTTTTATGTATCACTCCATGCCTCATGTTCCTCTGTCCATCCTCCGTCCAATGACTCTCAGAATTTCGGCAAGGTCCGAGCGTTCGCTTATAGCGGAGGCCCACTTTTGTCCCCCTCGACGACATCAATGCCCCCCCGACGTGTTCCCAAGGCTCCAAAAGCAAAGGCCGTCAACGACGTCCCCTCAGACCCACAGGAAGGCTCTCCAGCTCCAGCAGCCCCGGTACCCTCTGGTCCTTTGACTGGCCAGGCTCGGTGTACTCATTCCCGTGTGCCGGTGAGTTCGATAACTCAGCTTTGAAGATTATGGCTCTGGAAACTACCACTAGTCTACTGTTACGAAGACCAAAGCTGCCAATGATGTCCCCGCTGGCACAGACCCTCAAGACTCTTCAACTCCTGCTGCTCTGGTGCCCTCTCATCCGACTGGCCAGCATCGGTCTACTCGGACACGTCTGCCGTGAGTTCGATATCATTCTAACATTGCATCGACGACTACAAACCTGCACTTAAGCCTGTTGACGACGACGACGAAGAATTCGAGCTTCCCGACGTTGATAGCGACAGTCCCGAGGTTGAGCCAACGCTTGATCTCTCAAAAGGATTCCTTACCCCACAATCTACTACTCTTGGCACCTTAGACTCCGACACTTTGCCTCCAGTCAGCGATATGGAGCACTTTTTTGACGAATTTTATAATGAGGATGGCGAGATGATGAGACGATGCAATGCGTGTTTGTAAGCCATCTCATTTTGTATTACTGGTGCCGTGGTTTTGACGAAGCACTAGGAAGGAGGGCCTTAGTGAAGAGAATGCGCATTCTTATGGCCCGAAGACGGGTAGTAGTAACCTTCGGAAACACCTGCTTGTGAAGCATAAGGCCTTGTACATGGACGCTGCCAAGACGCACAACTGGAAGCACAAGTCTTTAGATACGCAAGCCAAGCCTGCCAACCTGGGAGACACGCCTGAGCGTGTGCTTCCGGAGTACAGTTATAACGTATTCATCCAATATCTCATTTGCTTCATCGTCGCGGATGACCAGGTAAGCGTTTCCCTGCTTGACTTCCGTCTTAACTTCATCTTTCTCGAACCCAGTCACTTCGTGTGGTCGACTGCCCTGAATTTCGTGATATCTGTTGGCTTCTCCGACCACAACTTGAACACATCCCACATCATGACACAATACATGAACGAATTACCGTTGAATGGGGGCACGCCTTCAAGGAATTGCGCGCTGAACTCGCTGTAGGTTATCTCCTTGGTGCTGAGCGACGACGAAGTTATATTAACCTGTAACCGTAAGAAATCGTGTGGTCGGATAAGTTTCACCGCGGATATCTGGTCAAGCGCGTCCTTAACCCCATACCTCGCCGTAACATCGCACTGGATCGCACGGACTCCTAACAATAATCTCTCTCTGAAAGCCGCTTTAATTGGCTTTCATCGCCTCGCAGGTGCACATACGGGTACAAACATTGCTGAGGCCATCTTGTCTCTCATTGATCGCGCCCATATTACATCAAAGGTATGTGACCGTGTATCGAAACCAACAACCTTACTGAACACTGTAGATCGGGCATTTCACTCTTGACAACGCCTCAAATAATGCAGCCACTATGAAAGAGTTGGAGAAATTGCTTGCCGCCGAGCGCGAGTTCGCATTCGATCATCTTAACAATCGTATCATGTGCTACCCCCATGTCATCAACATCTGCACCGCCCACATTGTCGCCGCAAGTACTCGAGTCAGCAGGAAATACCTGGATAGTAATGGTTTGGATGGTGATGACGATGACAATTTTGATCCTATTTACCCTCGTCATCACACGGGGCCTGTTACGATTTGGCCGCTTTCTTCTCCTTCTCCCCTTGTTCCCTGTACGATACGTGATTTCCGCGGGCTTCTCATTTCTCACGCGCCGCTTCGTTTTCCTTGATTCCACTTACGCACGACTCGATTCAAGGGGTAGTTTGCGCCATCGAAAACCACCCCACGTTTCCGAGTTACTTCCGTGAGCGCATGACTCCGCGCATCCTTATCTCACTATATCCGGATTCCCCTTTGTTCCACTCTCGAGCAGGAGGCTCATTATCATGTCTTGTGTTTGGCCTGACCAAATACCCTGTACTACTATATAAGGTCTCGTATACCTAGCTTGTACGGTAGACTTGACTTCTTGTGCAATACCACATCAGTTGTCTCACGACTCCCACCTGAACTCGCCTTTGCGCTTGAGTTAAAACCTTTCGCTCGCCCTTACGCTTGAGCCCGTCTTGATCCCGCTATTGTCCTTGTGTCCCGGGAGACCAAGTGACACTTATACATCATCGCTCTTAGGTCCTGATCGACCTACACCCTTCTGTAACCCGTTGTGACACTCGCGAGTACACGTCGTACCAACGCCCCTGTGGTGGCGTTACATTAAGTCAAGTCTCTCATCGTGGCGACTACCAGTCGAAGCCAAACCCAGTTCAAACCCGAATACATCCACCGTTTCAGCTCCGACGAACTCTCTGATAAATCAAAGGAGCTGCGGTTTGGGGAGAACACAAGGGAGTCGAAGGATATTTTATCTTCGACCAATCAACTAAATCACACCGACAAATCCACTACCTCGAAGACAAACACCTGTGGGCGTTCATTGACTACTCCCCGGCCGAAGGACAGTGGTATACGATTAGTGCAGTGCCCCTCACGTTAAACGTCGGGCCCATAAAGTCACGCAACCCCTCTGGAATCGACGTCGACCCGCCCAGCGACTCATCACCTAGCGTCCCTGTCCCCACAAGTAATCTCCCCTCATCAGCATTTCCGTCGTACGCAATGGCCCAACCGATACAATCCTCGGCCAACACTACCCTCACGAGCGGAGGAGGAGGAGGAAACCCCGCACCAAGTGGCAGCGGAGGAGCCCCAATTCCACCTAGTGGTGGTGGTGGAGTCCCGGCCAGCGGAGGAGGAGCCCCAGTCCCACCGAGCGGTGGCGGTAGCGGTGCGGTAGCGGTGGCGGTGGCGGTGGCGGTGGCGGTGGCGGTGGCGGTGGCGCCATGGCCCCACCAGCAGGACCCGCAGGAGCCCCCGCACCGGGAGGCCATGGACGTCTCGGAGGAAACCCACCCCCTGTGTTTGATGGAAATAGAGAGCAAAGCCGCTCATTCCTCCGAGCATTCACCATTTACAAAGGAATGAACCCAGACGTCGAACAACTATCAGTCCCATACCGACGGGCAATGACCCTCCTCTCCTACCTGAGAGGACCACTTGTCGATGACTGGGTAGACGAGCAGACAAAGTGGCTCGACGGGCAAATAACCGCGGGCGTCAATCACAATGAGGCGAATCTGTGGGATACCATCCACACCCGCTTCACACAAGCATACACCGACACAGGAGAACAGACCAGAGCCCGGAAAACCCTCCAAACCCATAGCATGAAGGGAGAGGATATCGACTCATACATCGCACAATTCCAAACCCTAGTCACAAAGGCCGGCTACAACCCCGACGAAGCCACAACCCTGGAAATGTTCCAGGACGGACTTCCCAACCAGTTAGTAATCAATGCCATCCGATTCCAACACCCCGTCACCTGGGATGAGTGGAAAGCTGCCGCTCGATTACAACAAGCTGAATATTTGGTTCTCAAGGACCGGCTCGGAAAGAGCAGAACTCCGCGCCAGAAAAAAGGGGGTACACAACCGGGACCAGTGGGTCCAAGCCCTCAGCAAGAATCGCGATCCGAACGCCATGGATGTTGGACGCGCCCGAGCCAATGTGGCTCTCACCGATTCTGACAAGGCCCAGCTTCAGAAAGAAGGACACTGTTTTCGCTGCCGTGCTCACGGGCACATCTCGCGTAATTGTCCACAAAAGGGCACGCGCATTGCTGAGGCTACCACGACCCCCTACACACCTCCCATCCCCAACACCTCATCACTACCAACTCCAGCCGTCACTACTATCGCCGTACACGCAAACCGCGTACTGTCGAATGACGAGCAGGCTAACGCTCAGATCGCGGCGATGACGGCCCAGCCACAGGAGGTGCGCGACCTACTGGTCGAAAAGTTATTCGGGAGAGAGGATTTTCCAAACGCTTGAACCCGGCGGCCTGGGCTAGAGCTTTAAACCTAAACGTGTACCATAGCAGATATTGTTCTATGCGAATCCCAGTTTTGTTCAAATCTGCACACGCAACGGCCGAAAGACAAGTTCTTGTTGATTCTGGAGCAACCGACAACTTCATCTGTGCAAACCTACTTAAACGACTCCAAATCACCACACGAGACATAACGACACCCATCCACATCTGGAATGTAGATGGCACACATAATCAGGACGGCGCTATCACCCAATACACCGACCTCACCGTACGAGTAGGCAAGGAGACAAAAACACTCCGCTTCCTCGTTACGAACCTGGGAAAGGACGAAGTAATCCTTGGGTACCCCTGG
>JAKELH010000971.1:0-18481 GCA_021525015.1 Lactarius pseudohatsudake
TGGCCTTCGCATGCAATTTGCAACGCTTATCAGCGGGTATGTGCATGTACCCCTTGTATCCAAAGACGCGTAAGTGTGAGACATCTGGTACTTTGCCAGAGTACCAGAGCTCATAGGGTGTGTGCCACTTGAGCATACGGGTGGGAGAGTGGTTATAGATGTGTACCGCAGTGCTCATAGCATGCTCCCAGAAGCCTTTAGACATGCCAGCTGTGTGCAGCATGGCCATTGCCTTGTCCGTAATGGTGCCGTTAAACCGCTCGGCTTTCCCGTTCGACTGTGGTGAACCTGGCATCGTAAGGTGATGCTCTATCCCTCTCTGCTTGAGAATGTCCTGTACTTGACTTGCCATGTACTCACCTCCGTGGTCAGAGTGGAGTGCGCGCGGTTTATGGGACGTCTGGGTTTCACCCCAGGCCAAATACATCTGCAGCGCCTTCACAAACTGATTTTTCGACTTAATAAAGTACACCACTGCATGTTTGGAGTGGTCGTCTATGAAGGTGGTGGTGTACGCGGAGCCTTGTAGGGACTGAGTTTGCATTGGACCGGCTAGGTCACTGTGTACAATCTCAAAGATACGGGTTGTCCTTTTGGTGGAGGACACAGAGAAGGGTTGGCAAGTGGATTTACCCAACTCGCACCCACGACACACAGCAGTATGCGTGGTAGAGCTGTCAATGTCCATGCCAGTAGTGGCAGAGGGACCATACGACTTAAGAGCAGCAGAGGATATGTGTCCCATGCGCTGATGCCAGATGTCAAGAGTGGTGGCAGCACTTTTGGTGTGAGCATTGAGGCCAATGCTTGAAGTGTCCAACCAGTATAGGTTGTCCTCCAAGTAGCCAACAGCTACACAGCTTTTATTGACAGAGATTTTGAATGAGCCACTGTCAAAGGCTACTTCTGCACCCTTTTGTGCTAGAGCACGTGTCAACAAGAAGCGTGTTTTCACCTGAGGAAGGTGTAGCACATTACTTAGGGTAATGGGAAGGCCTTGGCTCGTGATAAAGACGACGGAGCCTACACCAACTTGGTCGATGGTGGACTTGTCTCCAAGGCACACAGCACCCTTGCATGGAGTGTAGTCCTTGAAATCGGACCGATGTGGTGTGATGTGGTGTGTGGCACCACTGTCCATCATCCAATGCACACGCGAGGCAGCATACAAGGCAACTCCAACTGCATCATCTGCTCAGTTAATGGCGGGCTCATCGACCTCCTTAATGGAGGTGGTGGTTGGTACAAGTACATGACTATTGGCAGCCTTGTTGCTAGTGTCCTTCAACTTCCCCACAGCTTCATCCTTCTTCCTCTGCCTGCAGTCAGGCTTGATATGCCCCTTTTTGTTACAGTAGTGGCAAGTAAGCTGAGAATGGTCTCTCTTCTTACGTGCGCCACCAGTAGGTTTAATGGGGGCAGCCTTGTGGAGCGAGGAGCCAGAGGGGCCAGAGCGACGCGCTTCCTCCGAGACAATGCGCGCAATTATTTCAGCGTGCTTGAGTTTGGAGGGGGCGCCACTGGCAAGGATGGTGGAAGCCAGAACCTCATAGGAGGCTGGCAGGGCGTGGAGAAGTATGAGACATAATTGGGTGTCAGTGACACCCATCTGCGCGTTGGAGAGGCCGACTCTCAGCTCATTGAGCTTGGCCAATTGAGAGGCCATAGGAGAGGAGTCGTCGAGACAGGCTTGTGTTAACTGAATCCATAAATTAAAAATGGTGGTGCTGCCTGAAGCACCAGCATAAACGTCCTTCAGCTTGTCCCACTTAGATTTGAACAGTGGGTAAGCATATGGGTCGGCAACGAGGGAGTAAACGTCGGGTTTGAGGTAAAGGCGGAGGTACGCCTTTGCCCGATGCTGGACAGATTCCCACTCATCAAGAGTGACTCCAGAGGGAGGGGCCATGAGGGTGAATACGTCCTCAGCTTCGTGCAGCGTGAGGATGGCCTCAATGGTCCCAGACCACTCGTTCCAGTTGGTCCCATCAAACTGACCAAGATGTATGCCAGATGGCATGCCGAAGGAGTTTCCATACGCATTGCTGAGGCGCATGGAGGGCGTGGACCCAGAAGTGATAGGGGGCAGGCCAGATGAGGCACCTGCCGCAGCTCCTCCAGCCGCACCAGTGGTGGCAGCACTGGTGGGGGAGGCAGCACGAGAGGAGTGTGTGGAAGACATGGGGATGATTTATCTATCGCCAAGGAGCAGTCAGCGATAGTGCTTCAAAACAGTTGCAGGATGTAATGGGGGTAACCACTCCAGTCTGTGAATCTGTAAGGCCAGAACGCTAGTGCGTCCTGCCTCCTGAAGTACGCCAGTGATACAAGGGCTAGGCCCAGGATGAATAATCCCTTTGCCATACTAGGAGCTAGCTGCCAGCCAGGGTGTGTCTAGGACACAGCTCACTAGTTTGCGTCAGGGGGATATGGAGGGAAGCTTTCAGAGCCCAAGGCTGTCTACCTCAGCCTTCTCGGCCTGTTGGTTGCCTCATCGCCACAAAGGGCTTCACTGAATCCTTTCCCATTGCCGCTACAAGGCAGGTATCTGGTTGCAGAACACCATAAGGTGAACACCCCCCAGAGTCTGAACCAGGTTTTACACTCCCATGGTGAGGAGATCCTGCACCCAGTGTGGAGCACCAGAGACAGCTGGCGCTAAGCTCCACAATACACAGCCCAGTGGGCCATGCACACCTGGATATGGATTAAGGGGCTACCAGATCCAATCTCCTTGCGCATAGCGCAGGGGCTAGGAAAACAGTGGGGGTGAAAGTAGGACTACTGGGCAGTACATGTAAAGGAGGTTCCTCAGCAGAGACTACTGGCACCCCAGTGTCTACTGCCTTGGGCAAGGCTGGTGAGGCCCCAGACAGACCTCAGCCTGGTGTGTGATCCTAGGAACACAGTGACCAGCCAAGTGGGGTGGCTTGGGCACCAGGGCCCATAACCTCAAGATATGGTCTGGTTCGGGGTTCAGGAGCCCCCTGAACCTGAACTGAACCAAGGTTCTGGTTCGGGGTTCGGCAAATCCCCTGAACTGAACCGACAGTCCGGTTCGGGGTTCGGCCAAAAGAGGCAAAGAACCGAACTGAACTGAACTTTCCCATCACTACTCATCAGCCCCCACTCACTTTGTGCCAGCGCCCCGTCCCCAGCTCCACATGCCATTGCGTATACCAAGAAGTGATGATGGGTGGTGCTGACCAGGTCATGTGATGCATATGCCACAAAACATGCTTTGCAAGGTGTGCTACATGCAGCCTATCTTGTATCACGGGTTGCTGCTCACTACGTGCCAGCACCTCCCCAGCCCCAAATGCCGTCGCAAGTACCAACACATGTGGTGATGGGCGGTGCTGACTACATAGGTCGCAAGTCGCTAGTACTGTGCTACGCATGGCCTATCTTATATTGTGGTGGGTCCACTTTTCTGCTCTCAAGCTGACATGTTCCCAAAGTTGACTGAATCCCCCCCCCACTGCATCCAGGATATATGCACCACCCCTCAGGGCCTCGACAGCAAGTCCTTCAAGTTTTATGCACAGCACAAGTCATACTTGCCAATTTCAACATCCTTCTTATTGGCAGCGGGCTCCATACGTTGCTCCACATCATGATGTATATTCAATATGAAAATGTTTTTCTGTCCCGTACTAGACTGACTTAGTCCCCACTAAACCAAATGTAATTTCTTTTCACAAATGGTTTCTAAAACCAATAAGTAGGATCGATAAATTTACTGTGATTATTTTTTGTGGAAAAGAAATTTGGCATGATCACCGAGATGCCCATTCAACCCCTGCCAGCCTCCACGATATTGCAAAATCGGCGTATGTTATGAAAGCAGCAATAATAATAGAATTTTTGTTTGCTTATACAAATTTTAGAAACAAATAACAAAACAAACAAAAATGTTAAACCTTTATATGGGAATTGTTATTGTACTTATTAATAATTAACGCTAAATTATTTAATTAATTCTATAGAATAAAAAGTATTTTTAAATTAATACCTTATCTATATAAAATTATTTTATTCTGAGTTTTAGTTTATGAAAAAATATGATTTATCTTACCATTATAATATATATATATTATTTCATAAAAGTTTTTATTTTTTAATATTATAAGTCTTATAATCTCCTTCTTATGTGTTAAATAAATAAATAGATCATTAAATTTTGACTTATTTAATTAATTAATTAATCAATTAGGAAAACATCATTAAATTGATTATGACTTCATTATAATAAAATATTAGATATAAATATTTTAGTAACCATTTATTTATGAACAGTTAAATAATTTTTAACATTATTTAGAATGGCTATTCATTTTCACTTATAATAGCCAAATATGAAGGTTTATATTACTAGGCCAAATTTAGATTAAAATGATGTCAAAATGATATCTACTTGATATAAGTTTATTACAATCTCTTTTGTTGTGTTTTTATACAATGTTTTGAGAGATAAGTTAGAAAAATGAAATGCAAATGATACCTCTTTATGTGTAAAATTTTATCAGCATTAAAATGGTAATTTCCATCCAGTGTGTTCATGGCCAAGTTCAACAGTGTTCAAAAGTGTTGAACATATTAGCACACTTAAATCTTCTCATCTGAGGCCAAATGTGAAAGTGAACCATGTAAGCAGTTTAAAAACTGTGTTAAACCTAAATGCTTAGAGCCTTAATCTCATGTAAGACATAGATAAACCTACCAGTGTTGTGAGTTTCCCCCACCTAGCATGCCATAAGAACTGTCTGACTGTCTGCACAGATGGCCTGTACAGGTATTCCCAATATTCCACTTTAATCAAATACCTTACCCATGCTCTCAGATCAGTGTCCACAAACAAAAAAGGTTACTATTGATTTGCATGTGAGTCACATCTGAGCGCTGATCAATCCAGCCTTCTCCTACACCCCTCAACTTGGAGACCCCAGCCATGCCCACAGGACAACAAATGAAAATACATCTCTGAATCCTTGAGATAAAGAAGGATTGCGCAACTTGGAAGGCTGACAAATATAAAAAACTACTAGAACAATTCACTGATGGCCTTGGCCATGTGGCAGCTGAGCCTGCAGATGGGCAGCAACCAGTCGCCAGTTCATCATCCCAGTCCACACCTGCCAGTGCCACACCCTCAGGTCAGCTCTTGGCACCTACCTCTCAGCACTGGCAGCCATGCCAGCCCAGCCTCATGGCACAGCAAGACAACAATGGTAGTGAGCACTGACATCAGTCAGTCTTTATTGCATAAGCAATAGCATGTATACCTACTATGCAACTGATCTATGATGTATTGTAAATGTTACTCTTGATATCCCGACATAAAACTGCCTATAAGTGAACACTGGTGAAGTTACTGGTTGCAGCAGGGGATCCCACATGAGTAAACAGCTCATCAATGTTTTTCTCCAAATTCCTGACAATGTCACCTCCAAAAAGTACAACATCTCATATGTTGAATGACAAGCAATAAAAGACTTGGGAGTTATGTTAACTGTAAGTTGTGATTTGTGGGCTCAAAACTCTAACAATGTTAGCTTTCTCACACCTCACAGCAAGTTATGTCTGTACAGTCCTATCAGCTTGGATCCTCTCCTTTGAGAGGTTCATTAAAGCATGGGAGATGCTCTCTAAGAACCACCCCCATGTGAAAACCTCTCATGAACCCAGTCTCAAGTGGGTGTACAGATACTATGGTAAGATGGACAAAACAAGGACTTGAATGAACTGAACCAGAACATATTGTTGCAATGGTGAGTGAACTCTAACTTAGAGTTACAATGATGGGCTGAAACAAAACACAATGTCAGGAAAAGGATGAAGACAAACAAATACAACTGCATATGGGTATGGTCCCTTTTGAATCAAAATCCTGCCAAGTGTAGAACAAATTTGGTGGGATATGTTCCTGGTCAAAGGAGGTTTTGTCATATATTTGACAACGTCCACTTTCCTGTTTATTGACAGCACAGATATCATTTGGATGTCCATTTTGGACCCCGGGCCCTGCTTGTACCTAAGAGTCAGTTGCCATGACTCGAGATTGGTGGCAGCAGATGTTGTGTCATCATTGAAAGGGGGAGAATATTGTTGGTCCTGATCTGCCAGGTGTGGAAAGACCAGATCCCATAGGACAATGTGTCCCTGTGTTGTAGAGATCAACAAATATGAATGAAAGGCTATGACAGTACTCACAGGTCTTGGACCTTTTCCAGAACATCCTTTCCCAAGTGGTACCACTGAACCTTTACTCAAACATTTTAGGGCCCATTTTCACAGATTCCTATAATCTTTCCAACCCAGGAATCCCATGGGTCATAATATTTGTTGGGCCGCCAGCCATGATTTAGAACAAGGATGCTGAACAACATGGCAAGTGGCCTATGTCAGGGATGTAGCTGGAACTATCATAGAATTTGGGTGATGAGACAAAAGGGAACTTTGAAAGCCCCTAATATATGGAGTAGGTATGTTTGCTGTTGCTTATACTCTAGCCAGTTATTGCCAATGAAATAGCCTTGCAGAAGCACTCATCAAAAAGTGTATGAACTGTTGTTGAAAAGACTTGTGTGTATTTAGCAGCTCTTATGGATCTATGCAGATCACAGACCAAGTTACTTATATAAATTAGATGTATAATTGTGGCAATCTTGACTTCTCTATAGATCAATGTACAATAACATCCTCATATGTTGAACTCCTTCAAACTTGAAGTCAATACACACCCAATTGCTGTGTTTTAAGGGAAAGCATGTTATTGAGTCATTAGACATCCCACCTAAGTCAGACAGATGTTTAGAAGGAATGTAACATGTTTCCTATCTTGGTTTGATTGATATGGGTGCCACTTTACAATGATATTAGATTTGAAAGGCCACAAAGGCCAGAGGTGAGTGGCATATTGCTGATTGGTTGCTTGTACTGTGATACAAACTAACAAATGCAGCTATGATACACGAAGGAGATGTTGATCTCAACCCAGAGTACCAGCACAGTCAGTACACTGTCAATATACCCTCCTTCTTATTGATTTACATCTTGTAGCTGGTGGTCTGGTCCTCATCCAAGCAAATAGATTTGCTATTCCACAATCTCTAAGGTACTATTAATGA
Source organism: Lactarius pseudohatsudake (assembly GCA_021525015.1). Taxonomy (NCBI): domain Eukaryota; kingdom Fungi; phylum Basidiomycota; class Agaricomycetes; order Russulales; family Russulaceae; genus Lactarius; species Lactarius pseudohatsudake. Next base: position 7,131 of record JAKELH010000971.1, read on the forward strand.
ATGGCTGCTGAAAGAGAAAGAAGAAGGCCAAAAGGTCAGAGGTGAGTGGCATATTGCTGATTGGTTGCTTGTACTGTGATACAAACTAACAAATGCAGCTATGATACACGAAGGAGATGTTGATCTCAACCCAGAGTACCAGCACAGTCAGTACACTGTCAATATACCCTCCTTCTTATTGATTTACATCTTGTAGCTGGTGGTCTGGTCCTCATCCAAGCAAATAGATTTGCTATTCCACAATCTCTAAGGTACTATTAATGAATGGCTGCTGAAAGAGAAAGAAGAAGGCCAAAAGGCCAGAGGTGAGTGGCATATTGCTGATTGGTTGCTTGTACTGTGATACAAACTAACAAATGCAGCTATGATACACGAAGGAGATGTTGATCTCAACCCAGAGTACCAGCACAGTCAGTACACTGTCAATATACCCTCCTCCTTATTAATTTACATCTTGTAGCTGGTGGTCTGGTCCTCATCCAAGCAAATAGATTTGCTATTCCACAATCTCTAAGGTACTATTAATGAATGGCTGCTGAAAGAGAAAGAAGAAGGCTGAAAGGCCAGAGGTGAGTGGCATATTGGTTGCTTGTACTGTGATACAAACTAACAAATGCAGCTATGATACATGAAGAAGAAGCAGCACAGAATTGCATTGGTTTCCAGGAACACCATTGCCTTTCAGATAGAGTTGTGTCCTTTCACCCCTTCTTCTTACTGCCATGGCAAGAAGCCTGAAGACAAAGAAGCCCTGAAAAACAAGGACCATCCCTGCCACTAAATGTCACGAGTTGGACCCAGCTCCATCTGAAAGGCAATGGTGTTCCTGAAAGCCAATGCAATTCTGTGCCGCTTCTTCTTCATGTATCATAGCTGCATTTGTTAGTTTGTATCACAGTACAAGCAACCAATATGCCACTCACCTCTGGCCTTTCAGCCTTCTTCTTTCTCTTTCAGCAGCCATTCATTAATAGTACCTTAGAGATTGTGGAATAGCAAATCTATTTGCTTGGATGAGGACCAGACCACCAGCTACAAGATGTAAATCAATAAGAAGGAGGGTATATTGACAGTGTACTGACTGTGCTGGTACTCTGGGTTGAGATCAACATCTCCTTCATGTATTATAGCTGCATTTGTTAGTTTGTATCACAGTACAAGCAACCAATCAGCAATATGCCACTCACCTCTGGCCTTTGTGGCCTTTCAAATCTAATATCATTGTAAAGTGGCACCCATATCAATCAAACCAAGATAGGAAACATGTTACATTCCTTCTAAACATCTGTCTGACTTAGGTGGGATGTCTAATGACTCAATAACATGCTTTCCCTTAAAACACAGCAATTGGGTGTGTATTGACTTCAAGTTTGAAGGAGTTCAACATATGAGGATGTTATTGTACATTGATCTATAGAGAAGTCAAGATTGCCACAATTATACATCTAATTTATATAAGTAACTTGGTCTGTGATCTGCATAGATCCATAAGAGCTGCTAAATACACACAAGTCTTTTCAACAACAGTTCATACACTTTTTGATGAGTGCTTCTGCAAGGCTATTTCATTGGCAATAACTGGCTAGAGTATAAGCAACAGCAAACATACCTACTCCATATATTAGGGGCTTTCAAAGTTCCCTTTTGTCTCATCACCCAAATTCTATGATAGTTCCAGCTACATCCCTGACATAGGCCACTTGCCATGTTGTTCAGCATCCTTGTTCTAAATCATGGCTGGCGGCCCAACAAATATTATGACCCATGGGATTCCTGGGTTGGAAAGATTATAGGAATCTGTGAAAATGGGCCCTAAAATGTTTGAGTAAAGGTCCAGTGGTACCACTTGGGAAAGGATGTTCTGGAAAAGGTCCAAGACCTGTGAGTACTGTCATAGCCTTTCATTCATATTTGTTGATCTCTACAACACAGGGACACATTGTCCTATGGGATCTGGTCTTTCCACACCTGGCAGATCAGGACCAACAATATTCTCCCCCCTTTCAATGATGACACAACATCTGCTGCCACCAATCTCGAGTCATGGCAACTGACTCTTAGGTACAAGCAGGGCCCGGGGTCCAAAATGGACATCCAAATGATATCTGTGCTGTCAATAAACAGGAAAGTGGACGTTGTCAAATATATGACAAAACCTCCTTTGACCAGGAACATATCCCACCAAATTTGTTCTACACTTGGCAGGATTTTGATTCAAAAGGGACCATACCCATATGCAGTTGTATTTGTTTGTCTTCATCCTTTTCCTGACATTGTGTTTTGTTTCAGCCCATCATTGTAACTCTAAGTTAGAGTTCACTCACCATTGCAACAATATGTTCTGGTTCAGTTCATTCAAGTCCTTGTTTTGTCCATCTTACCATAGTATCTGTACACCCACTTGAGACTGGGTTCATGAGAGGTTTTCACATGGGGGTGGTTCTTAGAGAGCATCTCCCATGCTTTAATGAACCTCTCAAAGGAGAGGATCCAAGCTGATAGGACTGTACAGACATAACTTGCTGTGAGGTGTGAGAAAGCTAACATTGTTAGAGTTTTGAGCCCACAAATCACAACTTACAGTTAACATAACTCCCAAGTCTTTTATTGCTTGCCATTCAACATATGAGATGTTGTACTTTTTGGAGGTGACATTGTCAGGAATTTGGAGAAAAACATTGATGAGCTGTTTACTCATGTGGGATCCCCTGCTGCAACCAGTAACTTCACCAGTGTTCACTTATGGGCAGTTTTATGTCAGGATATCAAGAGTAACATCAAGGGAAAACATCAAGGTGATTTGGGATGAGAAAGTGAGAGAGGCTCAGACCAAAAATATTGTATATAGTGAGGTGTTACTGAAGTAATAGATATATATATAGATACCAGACTGATCACCATATTAGTTATGACAAATGTTGTAGTGCAATGGGATTGGTACTTTGCCTTTTCCCCTATTAACAGTCTTTGACTTTTCACAGAGATTTCATGGTTTGGTCCACTCTGTCCTGTTTTTCCGCCATGAGGATTCATACTCCGATTTTTTTAATTTTTATGTTTTACAAATACTTCATATAAATAAAAGTAAAATACATCAAATAAAGCCAAATAACGCGTCCGATTTCAACAATCGGACGCGTGCGTCTTCCTGCGCCTCTGTTTGCACCCCCAGCGCCCCCCGTCCTCTTGCCCCCCACCTCTTGTGCCCCCTCCCCCAGCCTCCTCTCGCGCCCCCAGCCTGTCCCCTCCCTTGCACCCCCCCTCAGCCACCTCCCCTGCCCCCTCCCCTTTCCGGGGCCCTTTGCCCCCCCCCTGCCTCGTGAATTCCCCCTCCCCAGCTTGCCCCCCCCTCCTTCCTACGCGAACGGGGGTAGTGCACACAAAGCCGGTGGGGGGGGGGATATTGGAGGGTGTTGCAAGAACAGGAGGGGTTCCCCGCGAACGGGCGACCCTGCGGGAATGGGAAGGGGGTCCCCTCCCCCCTTTTCCTCTCCCTCTCCCTCTCTCCGAAGACGACGCGCAAGCGGAGGGCCATGCGTGGGACACCAGAAGCAGCGCGGCGGCCCCCCTCCCCTGGTTCACGCGCAGGGGTGACACGCAACCAGAGGCTGCACAGGCGCCCCCCGTTTGCACGCAGGGCCAGCGCGCGAACGGGAGGCCGCGTGTAAGGGAGGAGGGTACACCACAACCTGTGGCAGTGCCCCCACTCCCCAGGTTTGCATGACGAAAACTGACGCGTGAACCGGAAGCCGCGCGGAAGCGCCCCCCTCCTCCCCTGTGGGCGCACCACAGGGGCAGGCGACCGGTGCCAAACCCCAGTGGCCCTCTGCTTTGCATGCAGGGGCGACATGCGTGTGCGTGCCGCCTCTGCGCAAAGCGGAAGGGTACCGCCTCCCTCTCGCATGAAGGGGATGCAGGGGAGCGCAGAACAGGTGAGGTGCAACGTGGAATGGAGCACACAGCCCCATTTCGCTCCCCCTGCGTTCGCCCCCCCCCAGTACGACTTAGACAAAAAAAAAGTACATAGTTTATGTAATTTTTATTAGTTAGTAAATACTCTTTTCTCTTAATTAAAAAGGCTGAGAAGAAAAACAAAAACAAAGGGATGTTTAAGCAGAGATTTAATTTGATGCCAGTCCAGGGTGGACCGGACCGTGAGATCTCTGCAAAAAGTACGCAACTCCTATTAACCCTGCCAAGTGCATTTTTCATAATACTACTGCATATTAAGATTATATTTTAAAATAATTAATAATAATATAATTAATATTTGAGATTCTAGTTTTAAAAAAATTATTTATTAACTGTTGAAAATTCTTAATTAATTCAAAAACATTTATTAATTGATCACTTATATTTTTCTTTGAAAGCTGTAAATAATTAACTTTCATAATCATTATTTCTGCTTCTAAATTAGAATGTAAATTATTTTTTATTTTTTAAAGTAGATAATCTTAAAGTTGAAATAATAAAACTATTTATAGTAATTAATATTAACAAAGAATATACTTCTAAACTTTTAATAATTATATAATTATTATAGACTGAGACTTAGAATTATAATTTATATTTTTGGCCTATTTTTTATAATTAAAGATATTGTTAATAAAATATTGTTAGGATTTTATCACTGATTCAACAAACTTTCAGATAAAGGTTTAATATTTTTGCTTGTTTTGTTATTTGGTTCTAAAATTAGTATCAAGATTTAATGTCAAAAATTTAATTAATTAATTTAATTGGTTTCTTGATTAAAAGTGTAAGTAAACAAAAAAATTCTATTATTAAATATTTACGATAAAATCCTGTAGGGATAATTGCTTTATTATTTGCTTCAATTAAAGTTTTTCTTTACCAAATAATTATAAAAATGTAAATCTTCAAACTAATGATTTATATGAGTGTAGTCTTATTTAAATTAACAAGCATGAAAAAACATGAAAAAACTCGAAAAAAACTCAAAAAAACTCGAAAAAAACATGAAAAAAACTCGAAAAAAAACAGAAAAAAAGCAGAAACAAAGGAAAAACTCACATAAACAATAATTTGCTGAAGCTTTTTAACTTGGTCAAAGCCCAATTCAACTGCTCCCTCTAGCATTTCCTTGCATGCAAGATTTACAATATGGGCAAAGCATCTAAGAAGTGTCAATAAAAAATACATTAAATAATTTGACACTCACCTAATGTGATGCTGCTCTGCAGAAAACTCAGTATTAGGATAAACCTTCTTCACATGAGTTTCTAATGCCTCCATCATAGAGCTGTTGTTGGATGCATTATCTGTTGTTATCCAACCAATCTGTTTTTAAAAAAAAATTAGCTGAATTTGTTTTATGAGATAAAATGGACATTACCTTCTTTTCAAGCCCCATCCTAGTAATAATAAAATAAAAGATCTCAGCTAACCTCTCCCCAGTGTGAGACCCAGGAGCAATGAGAAATCCAATAAGATCAGCTCTAAGGGTTAGCTTTTGCTGGCCATCTTGAGTCTGAGCCTTCTCCAGCCAGTGAGTAGTAACAGCCATGTATGGCTTGAGGTCAGGGTCAGACCACATGTCTGTGGTAAAAGAGACCTTCCCAAGGCAGCTGTTCTAAATATAAGTTAGCCCTCAAGCACTAAGATATAATAATTTAACATTACCTGAATGTGCTGAGACAAATTTTGCAGTGTCTCTGAACAGTTCTGCACAATGCGCTTCTGCATAGTGGTCCTGTGAGGGATGTCTGCATCACGCAGCTCAGGGCGGAGTAGGAGACACAGGTGGCGGAACTCTGGTCTGTCCACAATCATTATAGCCTTTAAAAATTAAATTAAATGGGGAAAAATAGAATAAAAAATTAAAAAAACCTGATCTGTGGCAGCAATAAATTGCACAAGGCCATCTAAAAAGTTGTCTTGAGTGAAGGGAGTGCGGCGCTCAGCTTGGCGCTCCACAGGAACTCCAGTAACTCTTGCAACAGCCTCTTCCCCCTCTTTACCTCTCAACTCAATTTTGAGCCTTTGACACTCTGCAACCCACTGTTCTGCATGGCGATTGAGCAGATGAGATCGCAGTGGACCTGTTGCAGTAGTGGAGCGATATGCGTGTACTTTGACAGAGGCATCTTCCTGATGAAGTACCCTATAAATTTTTAGAATTTAAATAAAATAAAATAAAATAAAAACTCACAAGCAGAACTTGCACTGTTTCTTCCCTTCAACAACTTGAAAAAACCTCAGAGTATCATCACCCATGCTAGCCAGCCTAGAACCAGCTTTTTGAGCCCTCCTTGGGTGGCGGGTTGGAGTTGGAGGGTCAGGGCTGCCTTCCTGATGGTCATTAGAACTAGCGCCACCCTCCTGAGACCCCTCTGACACATTCCCGAGGTTAAAATCCTCAGGCTGAGGTGAGCTAAGGCCTCCCTATATTAATTTCATTAATATATATATATATAAAGTAATAAAATAAGTACTCACTTTATTGGAAGCCTGGGCAGGTGAAGAACCTGCAAAGGGGTCCTCTCCCTCCAAATTCTGTTGTGAGGGCCCAGGGGGGGCACCTGAAGCCACAGAAGTGGTGCCTAGATCAAAGTGCACATGCTGGCTGGCAGTTGATGCCTGAGCAACTGTGGATGGAACTAACCACAGTATGAATGCATGGACAGACAATTAAAAATGGGTACATACTATCAAGCTGAAAAGACATCTCCAGAGCACCACCAGGAAGCTGTCTGGTCCGAGTCTTCCTAGTGGTCTTTTGCCTTTTGGGAGTCTTTTTGGGTGTTGAAGGGGCCCTCTTCCTAGATCCAGCCATAGTAGGTGAAGCCAAGAGTAATACAAGAATGTTTTGAGAAGTAGATGAAGCAGATCAATTGAGATCGGGCGGCAGAGATGAGGAGAGATGAGAGTGCAGCAGAGGCAGAGACGCAGAGACGAGAGCGTGGGAATGCGCGGCGTACGTGCGGTGGCTGCAAAATTCACGCTTCACTCACTGAGATGCACAACCCGTCGCACGAACCACAAGTCCACGACGGCACAACTACGACACTACGACACACCCCTCCTTTCCCCTGGCCCTATGGTAAGAGGTGACCTCCTTTGTCTAGCCGCTTACTGACCCACCTGCACGCCGCTGCGCGCACCCTCACAGGCAACACGTCCGGCTTCTTACAGCCACAGTGAGACCGCCGCAACGAGCCCCGAGGCCGAGAACCTCAGTCAGGTTCTTCGAGAGGAGGCCGTGCGGCTTATCCAGGATGCCAGGTACGTCTCCTCCCCCTGGCTCCCGTCCGTCTGCCTCCCCAAGATAGCAGCAATGATGACGACGTCTGCCCCCGGACCCTCATATTGAAGACAACGACGGAGCACCCAGCGGCGGCGGCGGTGCGACTAGCCCCGGGCCCTCAAGGCGATAACAACTCTCCGGAGTTGGCGATGACGTCGCCCTGAGCTCCCGAGCCCTCAAGGTGGCAGCGACGATGGTGCCAGCCCCGGGACGTCAAGGCGACGATGACGACACCACCGGAAGCCCCAACAGCAGAGGCATCAACGTCAGGGCTTCGTGGCGACGACAACGACGCTGCTCCGGAGTCGGTGACGATGTCATCTGATCCCCCAAGGCAGCGGCGGCATCGTCCTGAAGCCAACGCTCAACAACTCACACGTTTACCACCAAACGCTTCATGATATCAAGAAGCGCGGTATCGATGGTGCGTCCCAAACTTCTTCTGATTTTTATTACTGATATTAAAAAAATTAAAACAGTCGAAGGCGTCAAACTAAACCTTCAGCAAATGCTCAAAGCGAAAGAAGACTCGGTGAACGGTCTCACGAAGGGGATCGAAATCCTCTTCAAGCAAAATAAAGTCGACTACATCAAGGGAACTGCTTCTTTTGTCTCCCCCAAGATCATTTCCGTGCAGCTCAACGACAGTGGCAAGTCTACTGTGGAAGCGAAGAACGTCATCATCGCGACAGGGTCCGAAGTCGCACCTTTCCCCGGTGGCGCTATCGAGATAGACGAGCAACAGATCGTCAGCTCGACTGGTGCGGACTACGACGACGACGCAGAAGCAGAGCCCATGGCAGCGGCGAGGGCGCAGAAGGCGGCGAGGGCGAGGACGCAGAGAAGGCGGCGATGACGCAGAGGGCGAGGGCGAGGGGACAGAGCGGCGGCGACTTGGGGCAGGAGGCGGCGGGCAACGGCAACGACGCAGAGGCGAGGGCGTAGAGGCAGCGGCGGCAAGCGACGACGACGACGACGACGACGAAGAGGGCAGCGGAGGAGGCAGAGGCGACGCAGAGAGGGCGAAGTGTAGACGACTGCAGCGACGACAACGCAGACGGCGGTGGCGAGGCGCAGATGACTGCAGCGACGACAACGCAGACTGCGGCAACAAGGGCGCAGACGACGACAACAACGACGCAGACGACGGTAGCGAGGACGCAGGCGACGATGATGACGATGCAGACGGTGGTGACATAGTAGATTCCAGGGATTGTTAGATTGTTAGACTTGCTTCTGGGGATTCCACGACCTAAGTCTCTAAGGGCTGAGCGAGAGCGAGAACGAGAGAGGTTGATGCCGTCCTAAGCGGCGAAACGAAGCGAGACGACGATGACAAGAGATCTTAGCTGGAGTGCCCGTTGAACTGAGTTCACGCAGTTGGCAGATGAGACGGAAAGGGGGAAACACGACGATGCCATTGCTATTAGACGAGCCAAAAACATTTATATACATGGGAACTATATACGACGTTTTCCGAAACTAAGTCGAAAGCATAGAGAGATGAGAAGGGAGATGGGCAACAAAGAAAGTATGACGCACGACAATAGAATCCGACGACGACAACGGGCGCAATGATCCGCGCATTCTCCAGCGGTGTCGCGACCTTGAGATATGGTGATACGAAGAAGTTGGGGTGTTGATGGACAAAGGCGGCACGAGGCGCGGGGACGCGCGGCCTGGCTACGAGGGGCTGGGGAACCTCTTGCAAGGCAAGTACGGGCGGCGGCGGTCCATTTGCGAGTGATGTGGGATGTCGAGCGAATAACGAGTGGGAGGAGAGAGTAAATGGGCAGAATGATGAGCTCCGGTACCGAGGCAGCAACGGGGCGAAGTGCATGGGCAAAGGCGGGAGAGGGAGCTAGCGAGGGCGATGTAGACAGCGGGTGGCGGAGGCGGACGACGAGGCAACGGGGACGGAGAGCGTGAGAGCGATAGATATCGCAGGGGGAAAGGAGAGGGAGACCGAGCGACGACAGAGGGGGAAGTGGCCGTAGCGTGGAGGGCACAAGGTCAGAGGCAGAGAGGGAGAGCTGCGCAGGACCCCAGACAAGGGGGAAGCGTGTGGGCAGACAGTCGGTGTGCTGACAGCACACAGACAGTGAGCAGTCGGCACACCGACAGCGCTGACAGCGCAATGACGATGTGCAGACGGCGGGCCAATCTGTGCGCCGACGGCGGCACCAGAGCGGGGACGGAGCGTAGGCGAGAGGAGGATGGGAAAGGGGAGAGTGACGTGGCGTAGGCGAGGACGGAGGAGCGAGGGAAGCGAGAAGGTGATTTACTGCTCAGTGGACACGCGCAGGCTGCATGTTCATTTTCCGTTTCCGTTTTCAGCCGGCTCGTTCCTGGCTGCTGCCAGCCTGCCAGTCTGCCAGATCTCGCAGCCAGGCTCAACCTGCCTAATCTGGTCATGGCCTAATCGAGCCTTGGCTCAGCGGCTCAGCCCAGCTCGTGAGCCAAGCTGAGCCAGGTTTGGTCATGAGCCGATTTGTCAGCTTGGCTCAGCTAAAGATGGCTCAGCTCGGCTGGCTCAGCTCGGCTGGCTCAGCCGTTTTGAGCCGAGCCACGGCAACACTAAATAAGGATATAACAGAAGAGAATCCTAAAGCATAGTACAATAACAAGTCCAGTGTAGTCCATATGATGTCATTGTACAGTGATGTCATAGATAAGGAAACGTCCGAGATTGTAATGATCATACATGTAATCTAATCTATAGCAGTCCATATCTGATATGTCCATTTAGAGCCGCTAAGTGCGCATGGGTCACTTATCAACATCTCCCCGTGATCAGCAATCTAGGACTAGCACAAGCCCATGTCTACATTGTGTTGGTGGAGCAGGGTGCGTGCGAGTGACTTAGTGAAGCTGTCTGCAACCATTTCCAGTGTAGGGGTTCTAATAAGGGTGATGGTCCCCTTTTCGATGTATTCCCTAATGACATGATGCCGTATGGCAATGTGCTTTGATCGCCTCCCAGTGACAGGGTTCAAGGCCAAGTCAATGGCACCCTTATTGTCACCATGCAATGGGATGGGGTCGTCGACCTCGTACCCGAGTTCCGCAAGGAAGCTCTGATACCAAGCGGCTTGGTTGGCCGCGTCGGTCATGGCCATGTATTCCGCCTCTGTAGTGTTTTGGGCCACAGTCTTTTGCTTTCGCGAGGACCAGCTTATTGCACCATTGGCTAAAAGGAACACATAACCGGAAGTGGAGTGTCTATCATCAACCTGGTCACCCAGGGAAGAGTCACTATAGCCATGAAGGCCATCTCCACTGGCGCCATCGTAGACTATGCACATGTCTATAGTACCCACTAAGTAGGACAAGACGTACATCGCAAGCCGTAGATGTTGGGGGGAAGGATTTGCTGCATACTGCGCCAAACGTGATACAGCAAAGGAGATGTCAGTAGTGTTCGAAAGTCCAGTCCCATGAACCGGAAAAAAACCGGGACCGGACCGGACCGCAACCGGTTGCAACCGGACCTTCGGTTGCGGTCCGTCTGGCCTGGGGGGAACTTTACCGGTTGCGGTTCATCCGGATTTGGCATGTGGCTGAACCGCCGCGGGACCGGTTAGGACCGGTCTCAACCGGTTATCGCCAACTTGAACACTACGACCACGACGACCAACACTGTCGACGCCGACCACAACCATGCCGACGACGACTGCAACAACAACAACGACAGCCGCAGCCATTGTGTGGCAGTTGGCCAACGCTACCACCACGTGACGACCGGACGGCTTGAAGATTGCGACGGATGACAAGACCCCTACAACAACTGCGCCAACCACCACGGCCACCACAGCCATGACGATGGGTACGACGACTATGGCGACTACGGCGACTACAGCGGGCAACTACGGCGACTACGGCGGGCGACTACAGCGACGAGTTGGCGACGACCTATGGCGGCTCACCAATTGACCGCTACGGCCACCACAGCCATGACGGCTACGACGACGACGACGGTGACGATCATGGCGACTACGGCGACGACGATGACGACGACTAAGGCGACAGCGTGACCCATGGCGGCTCAGCAACCGACGGCTGCCAGGCTGCGACGCGGTGCTGC
>JAKELH010000972.1:0-18338 GCA_021525015.1 Lactarius pseudohatsudake
TTCTTGGATTATCCCACCCAACTCCTCTGCTAGCTACCTGAGCTGTTTGCAAAGTAGTGACGCTGTATAGAGGTCCCCTTGGTTGTCAATTCATCTTGTCCTGAAGCCACCTCTTTCCTCATTCCCGCTTCCCCTTGCACGCTGCCTGCCTCTGCACTCCTCTCCACTCTCCTCTTTTGCGCCCTCTGCATTCTTTGGGCCACCTTACTCCGTCTCTCCTCTGAGATCTCACGTGAACGACTTTCCCAAGTCGTCTTGAAGTGTGACCGTTAGGACCCGACGAGCCTAGCACGCGGTGTTAGAAGGCAACGCCCGGTGGAGCGTTACAGAGTATATCCCATTGCATCTCCCCTCACATCTTGGACGTGACTGGTGCCGTGAAAATGATGCTGAAGACCTGGCAAAGGCAGAACTTCGTCTAAGGGAGGGCCAGCTTAATGACACTCTGCATCACATTCGCATTTCCCTGGGACACAAATCCTATCTGTACAGACACGACGTTCGTCTGGCACGTACGCAGAGACTCAAAACACGTGCTTGGGCAGAGGTGCACACTGCCGAGTCCACTGTTCAACATCATGCTCGGGTGTATACTCGCGCGCGGCAGGCAATGGTAGACCTTGGCGTCGGCAGCACTCTCCTTGACAGGTACAAAGTCTTGAGGCGTCAGGACTTGAGTGTCAAGACGAGCGTAATTGCGCCCCATGTGCGTGGACAACGGAACAAGTTGCTGCCTTGGTTTTGGACAATGGATGTTCGGAGAGATGCCGACATTGGAGAGTGGATGGAAGACTGTACGTGGTTCTCTGCTTATATACACTTAATAAGTGTAACACTCCACGCAGTCTACCGAGTGCATTGGCTTCGGGCAAAAGCTCAAAAGATGCGGTGGATTGAAGAACTTCAGTGCCTCCAAGTCGAGATGGAGTCTGCTGTTAGGTTCTTCAGACATCAAGAACAATTTTGGCAAGAAAAGCAGGAGCTCATTGACCCCCAGTCACAGCCAGGGCATGCTGTGTGGGCAGCCAGACAAAGCACGATGTGGGGTTCAATGGCCATCCAGGCAGGGTCCAAGTTTTCTGCTTTGCTTAAGAGTGACCCGCCTCCTGAGTTTGCCAAGGTCCTACTACGTCCACAAACAAGTAGATAGAATTATTTGAATGTACATAGCACTGCCAACTAGCTACCGGTAGTCAGTAGGGGCTTAAAACAACCACATCTGCTCAATCCCCATGTTCACGATGCAGGCCTAGCGATAATTATATATCGGCAGCCCCCAATGGTAAGTTGGGGTTGTTTCTATCAAGGGAAGCCATGTAGTCCATTTATTTTCGATAATGCAGCTCCCAGCTGTAATCATTTATCAGCGGGTTTCTGAAGCTTCCAATGGAATCCCTGCCAATGACCTTGTATGGGCCTATAGTCCCTGCCTATGGGTATGCATGGGCCCATCGCTGAATGTCTTTGATGGCGCACTCATGTTGGCCCATAAAACCCATTGCATTGGCACAAAGTTGTTGGGGGAGCTGCCGAGCGAAACTGTTCATGTGGGTCTATGTGCAAAATCTGCTGACAAGCTTGTATTGGCCTATTGCACCAACGCGAGCATCCTTCTGAAAAGCTTCTATCAGCCCACAGCACCCATGCAAGTATCCTGCCGAAAAACCTGTATTGGCCCACTTTTCCCATGCGTGAAATCTGCCAACGAGCTCGTATTGGCCCATCGCACTCATGTCTGTATTCTGCCAACAAGCTTGCATTGGCCCATGGTGCCGATGCATATTCTCCAAAAGCTTGTATTATCCCATTGTGCCCATGTGCGAAATCTTCCGATGAGCTTGGATTGGCCCATTGTCCAAATGCGTATATTCCACCGATGAGCTCACATTGGCCCGTAGCTCATATGTGCATATTCTGCCGATGAACTTGCATTGGCCTATGCGCATTCTACAGACAAGCTTGTATCGGCCCACAGCACCCATGCGCATAATCTGCCGACAAGTTCGCATTGGCCCATTTTTCTCACGGTTGTATGCTGCCGACAGGCTTGTATTAGCCTATGGAGTGTAGCTATGGCATAAGATCATAGTTCTCCCCGCAATACATGGTATTTAGCGTCTTCCCTCTGTCATGAAGACCCACAATTTCCTGCCGAAGTGTCTCAAGGACCTTCTCATGGCTATTGCATCTGGATTTCAGATCCTCAATTGTCTTTTCTTGCTAGTCGCATCTGCTTTTCAGACTCTGGATCTCCCATTTCAGCTGTCACGAACCTACGAAACTTGGGTCGTGACTCAGGCGTCTAAGACCAGTCCACGCCGGCCCGGTCTTATGTAATCACCTTCCTAAAGGGGAAATCCGAAGTCGGAGTTTGAATTCTGTACTCCGACGATCACGTGATCGGTCACGTGATCTCCCATCGTTTATCAAGTCACCTGACGACTGAGAGTCGTACCATTCCTTGGATTTATCTGATTGGACTGCGGAGCAGTCACGTCATATGGCGTCATCGACTGCGGAGCAGTCGTACGACATTATCTCTGTTTTCTCATTGGACACTATTCTTAGATGTCTCTGGAATGTTCCATTCCGCAGTATTCCGCAGCACCCGTGGGCGGCCCTAAGCCTGCCCTAAACTTACGCACAGACCATCCCTCTGGGTATATAAGCTAGCGCAATATATCGGACAGTCCCTCAGACTGTCCACTTTTGTGACATCCTCCACTTGCCTCTCCTCTGAACCGGTGCCCCTTCAGCTGCAGGACACGATCCTCCACTAAGCGCCACTTCCTTGCCGTCGAGCAAGGTACACGTCCGCAGAGCCAAGTCGTAACCATCACGGTAGTCCCGTGCCCCGCTCCGAGTTCTCCACCACCCCCAGTTTCCGCATCCCCCGTCGTGCCTCCCTGTCGAGTGACAGTGAGTCATCACACTTGGACAGTCTAACCCAATTAGACCTGACCCCGGGTGTTCCCAGTGTCTGACTATGACTACGACTTCTCGCAGTTTGGTCAGTGAGACGGAGATTCTGCCTCGTATTACGAGGACAACGACCAGTACCGTGGTCCCTCTCGCCTCTCTCATCTCCGTTCGTCTCCTGCTCCCCTCCGACTTCCGAGTCCGCCCCCCCGTCTCCCGTCGCCCCTCACTCCCCTCGCATCCCCTTCCGCCTTCGTACAAGAAGAGTTTGTACAAGGATCCTCGGGTACTCAGTACGAGTACACCCTCACCGACCTCCACGGTGAACCCCTGTCCGGGCTCCCATCGCCCATCACCCGCCCTGCCACTCCTCTCGAGTACGAGGAGGAGTTTGATATTCGGACGCAAGTAGCTGTCCGTTCTGCCCCGCGTCCCGCCTCTCCGGAGCTCGTCTATCCGGACCCCCCTTCCGAGCCCGCCCCTTCGTCGCGCCCTGTCAGCGCCCCCCCTCGCGTCCCCTCTCGTGCATCTGCCCCCCCTCGTGTCCCGACTCCCGACTCCCCCATCGACTACGAACGTGTAGCCGACCAGTCCCCCTCTTGCCCCCCCTGTTGAGCAAGAGAACCTTGCCCCCGCCGTTCCCCTCTTCCGTCCCCCTTCGTGCTTGAATAGCCCGGAGGACCACCCCCACCAGTACACCGCCCTCTACACTCCGGAAGGAGAGTCTTGGCGCCCCGCCTCGGAGAGTATCCGAGCCCACTACCGTCGCATCCCCCTCCTCACCGACCTTGTTCGGCGTTCCCCTGTGTTTCCCTCTGTCACCCCCTTCCGTATCCCGCCTCCTCACGTCTACACCATCCGTCCCCGCCTCATCGATCCCATCCTTCACCCCGACTTCCCCGCCCTCTACGTCTGCTCGAAGGCCATCTTCGACCTCCCTTGTGCTGACCTCCCGCTTGGAAGCGTGAGGTACGATTTCAGAGAAGGACTCCGGGAAGCCTTCGCCCCCCTCAGCAATATAATCCGAGCAGGTTATATTGACTCCCTGGTAACATTGGAGATTCACGACTTTTTGGACGGTCGTGTTGTTACTACTTACGGACATCTTCGTTTCACTTTCGACGGACAGGTGTTTGCCCACTATCAGGGCTATTTCTTTGAAGATATTATTCGGTCCAATCCTCCTCTCCTTTCCTCTTGTCTTACTCCTCGAGTTCCAGCGGATCCCTTTGATTTTGTTCTTATTGCGCCGGATTCCCAGCCACTATAAAGTATTAGTGGTATAGATTTGTTGCCTTGACTCCTTGAATCGAGTGGTTCAAATCAACGCAACTAGTGAGTATTCCTTTTGCCTTTGATTAACGGACTGTGAATCGAGTGATTCAAGTGCCTCCTACCCCCCTTCGCGCATTAACCGAAGAACAACACGTTGCGAGAGCTCGTGCAAACTTCAATACCCACAGAGACCGACAAGTTCGTCGGTACTACCCTTCAACTTCCCTTAGCAACCTCTCCGAGGACTCCCGCATAGACTGCTGGACGGATTCCCCCTTGGTGCTCAAGAGTCTTGTCTACCTCTTCGAATTTGGAGAGCTCATCGGTCAAGACAGCTACAACGACCTGGTTAACGACCTCTCAGGTGTTGTCGACGCCTGTAACGACCAGCTCCTGTTCTGGCACCTCTCTGACATCATCACCGACCAACTTCTCCTTTGGACAAAGAGCGATTATCTTTGGTTCAATTATATTCCCCCTCGCCGCGACTACCTCGTCCGACAACTCCAGTTCGGAAACCCCCACCGATATATCGATCGGTTCCGCCTCTCTTACGAAGAGATCCAGTTATCCTTCTGCGAAGTCCGTGTAGTGGACAGAGAAGGCCCGCCCCGCTTGGTTATTACCGAAGGAACCGAGCTTACGTATTCCTGGAGTAGCGGTACTTGGGAAACGACCCTGACAAATCCGGACCAGAGTTTGGTCAACCCCCACGTCTTCCACGACCCTCCCACGGACCCCAACGATCCCGAGCTTGTAGAGCTCCTAGTAGGACGAACCGAGAACAATCCTCCCAGCCTACTAGCCCGCCTTTCCCTCCCCCCGAGTAGTCCAGACACAGCGTTAACCAGCGACGTTTCAAGTAACGCCGGCTGGGAAGAACACCGCGCCTCAGGGCCTTGCTGGTGCAATCAAGAAGCTTGCATCTGTGGTTATAGACCTGAGACTCCCCCTACCCCAGAAGGAGTAGTACTGTGGTCCCCTGGACTTAACTATCTACCCTATAGAGAGTAGAAGTAATTTGTCGCAGTGTACTTTTGGGCAAAAGTACTAAGTCGCAAATATCCCGAGCATTTTACGAGTGTAAAATTGACATCCTGGAACCCATAACGAATTGGGCTATCACCCTGGCTTCATCCCGCACAAGACAACCCCATCGTCGTTTCCAATCGAGAAATTCCCATATTTCTTCCCACGACAACTCCCCAGTAATCCCAAGAAGACCTACAGGACCCCGACACCCCCCTCGCGAAACTATTCCAATAGTTCCTAATCCGGACATCCCAAGGATCAATCAAGCTAGACCAAGCGAACCGGTCTACCCTAGCATCTACCAAGCCGGACCAAGCAATCCGACTCTCCCGAGTAATCCAGTTGCGAGGCAACATTCAACGAGTAGCGACGAGGCTCAATTCCTAGAAACCCAATCCCGAGACCTTCATTGCCATCTTCCTGAAGCCATCTTTGTTTCCGAGCAGCTACCTACGAGGACCCCCCGAGAGCTTGACGTCTTCAAGCATCACTGTCGTCTCCAATACGATCAGTACCCCCAAGAGACCCTTCTCTTATCGTCACCCCTTACCCGAGCACGGGACATTACCTCAAGCCCGTTGAACTTCCAGAACTTCTTGTGGAGAAGTAAGACTACCCTGACCCATTTCGGTATTTACGAGGAATACCATTGGATTCGCCGTCAGCAAAGACCGAATCAACCCGATCGAGCGATCCTCCGCCCCGCGTACCAGATCTTCTACCCGTGGAGGGAAGAAAACTGGAGAGTCTCCCTGTTATACCGCAACCCCCAGTGAATGAGTGAGAGAAGAGACCTCACCTCTGACGAAGAAAATCGTATTCCCCTGTACATCACAAAGCCATACTATTCCCTCGTCGACAACCTCATCTACGCCACTTTCAACAAGCAGCCCGTCACCAGTCCCGACGGCCATTTCCCGTGGGTACACGTCGTTACCCAGAAGCGCCTCACAGTCCAAGACTTTGAAGAAGTCTTTCCCAACATCCGAAAGGTTCGAAAGCTAGATTGGGCTATCCTTTGCGGATCCTTCAAGAAGAAGCGGATTTCCTGGTCCTTTACCCAAGAGTGTTGGGTTTACGGAAACAACCGAGCGGTTCGGTTTTCAGACTCTGAAGAGCAATCAGAGAGCGAGCAGTCGTTAACTCCTCGCAGCCCCACAAACGCCCCGGATTCCGATAGCGAACAAGAGCAAGTTTCGCGAATCCTAGACGACACCACTAAAAGACTTACTGGTCTCGTATCCCGAGTGACGTCCCAACCGTCTTCCCCTCGCGTATCCCCCGGCCCACTTCCAAGTGCTCCCGGTCCCAGCCGACTCCATCGTCACGTAGCAACTACTTCAATAAACTCCCCTCCGAGAACTTCCCCTCCGAGACTACCGTCCCCGCCTCTAACGCATAGAGCAACGGTTCCCCCGCGATCCCGATCGCCTTCGCCCCGAGTACCCCGTCTTCCAAGACTTCCTTCACCTTCCCCTCCAAGAGCCCCCAGACCCCCTTCACCTCCTGTGATTCCCCCCGTGATAAATCCCATGGCTGCAAACCCTCCAGGAAAGATCCTCGGTGCAGCACCTGAACCCTTTGATGGAAAGCCCAACAAAGCGGAAGCGTTCTGGAATAGCCTGGCTAGCTATTTCCATCTCAATGCATCGGTTTACGACACCGATGAGAAGAAAATCTCTGCGGCCTTGTCTTACTTTAAGGCAGGCACTTCTGCGGGCGAGTGGGCCAGGATAGGCAACGCAAAGCCTTGAACCCAGCTGCGGGTGCAGCTGTCTCCTTTGGAACGTGGGTTACGTTCAAATCCGACTTTGACAAACATTTTATTCCGGCGCATACGGCCTTGGAGGCCACGAATCAAATGTACACCCTAAAGATGGGTGCCCGACCCTTCAACTGAATGGTACCAAGAGTGGTCCACGCACGCCACGAGGAGTGGCGCGAACGAGCAAACCCAGATGCATGCCTTTAGGAAGGCAATCCCGACAGCCCTACACATGAAGCTATTGGGCTTATCCCCTCTCCCGACGACACTCGAAGGTCTGGTAGACAAAGCCAGAGAGTTCGACCGCGTATGGAAGTTATACGCCGATTCCATCCCGAGAAATCCCCCTTCGCGCACAGCAGGAAGACCTGCTTTCGGACGAGCTGTCCTGACCGAAGACGATAGCGTTAACGTCAACGCTTCTCCATCCCGTCCCGAGAAATCCCAAGGCAAACTATCCAAAGAAGAGAGAAACCGGCTGTTTCCAAAACAAGTTGTGCCTATACTGTGGTAGCCCAGGCCACATCCTCCGAGAATGCAAGCTAAAGACGCAAAGCATGAGGGCCAGAGGTGGCCGACCTTCCAACAATGCTAGAACGCGAGGCGTTTTTGTTGATGAAGACCAGGATCAAGAGGAAGCACCTTCTGATCATCCGGCGCTGGTTGGCGCCATGTATCGAGAGATACTCCCGTACTCCCCGGACGCGCGTCCGCGGTCTGCACCTATAGAGGATTTTTAGGTCCTTCCACCGTAGCACTGTCGGTTGGAAGATTGATAGCCAGTTGCGCTGTGAGCGGCATTTCACTACTAGAGACGCTCGGAGCCGAGCCTGTACCAGTCGAGACAATACTGAAATAGGAGAGCTCCTTCTATTGTTCTCAGGGTGACACTAGTAGGAAAGAGATCTGGCAGAGAAATCAGTGCCCGCGCCCTGTTGGACAGTGGCGCGGAGGGCATCATCGTGGATGATGGGTTTGCGCGTGCAAACGGCTTGACCCTTCGTACCCTAGTACATCCGTTGCCAGTTAGGAACGTGGATGGTTCGCCCAACAAGACGGGCTCAGTCAAGCATACGACGATCCAGAAGTTAAGGATCCGACGGCAGAGAACGCCTATCACGACGAGGTCGTGGAATTCTACGTCACAACGTTGGGGGAGCATGACATAATCCTAGGAACAGATTGGCTCCAGGCCCATAATCCCGAGATCGACTGGTCAAGACCCCAGCTCGCCTTCACGCGGTGCCCAAGCAGTTGCACCTTGTCTACGAAGACCGTAGTCCTTTCTTCCCGAGTACCCCAAACCCGAGACACCACGATCAACATTCTAGAGTTAGAACCTGAAACGGCTAAAGACGCCTCTCCATCCCGAGTCCCTGCTAGGAAGCAGTTCCATCCCGAGTCCCTGCTAGTGAAAGCAGTTCCATCCCGAGTCCCTGCTAGTGAAGCAGTTCCATCCCGAGTCCCTGCTAGTGAAGCAGTTCCATCCCGAGTCCCTGCTAGTAAGCAGTTCCGTCCCGAGTCCCTGCTAGTGAAGCAGTTCCATCCCGAGTCCCGGCTAACGACGCCGCTCCTTCCTGAGTCCCTTCCCGAGATATCCTAGCGCTAGGACCTGAACAAGCTCAAGATGCTTTAAACCCGACTACTGACGCAGTAGAACCTGTAGAACGCGCGTTCTTTCAAGAGGCTATCGAGCCTTTCCTGTGGAGGCACAGTGATCCCCAAGTACGACCACTTGGCCATCCGAGCAAAGATCACCACGAGTACCCGGTTAGCGGCGAAGACCGCCCCTAAACCTTCCACGGACCACATCCCGAGTCACTTCCAACGTTACACCCGAGTCTTCAGCGAGGAAGCGTCCCACCGCTTGCCTGCGCACAAACCCTGGGATCATGCGATTGATCTGAAACCTGGAGCGAGTATGAAGAACTGCTCCATCTACCGCCTGACGCCTAAAGAGGCCAATGCACTCAAGGAGTACATCTCCGAATCCCTGCGGAAAGGATACATCCGCCCTTCCAAGTCCCCCATGGCCAGCCCCTTCTTCTTCGTTGACAAGAAGGACGGAAAGCTCCGCCCGGTTCAAGATTACCGGGCTCTGAACGAAATTACTGTCAAGAACGCGGCGCCTCTTCCCCTCATTCCCGAATTGATCGACAAACTTCACGGCGCGCGTTATTTCACCAAGTTGGATATTCGTTGGGGGTACAACAATATCCGGATTTCGTCCGGGCGACGAATACAAGGCCGCTTTCAAGACCTCCCACGGCCTTTCGAGCCGACCGTAATGCCATTCGGTCTCTGCAACGCACCAGCAACGTTCCAAGCATTCATGAACTTCATTTTCGAGCCCCTGATCGATGGTGGACACGTTGTGGTCTACCTCGATGACATCCTCATCTTCACGGAAGATCTCGCCCCCCTTACTGCGTTGACCCACTGAGGTCCTCCAAATCCTGGAGCGACACGACCTCTACCTCAAACCTGAGAAATGCGTATTTGCTCAGACCTCCGTCGAATACCTTGGAATCGTGATTTCCAATGGCCAAGTTTCCATGGACCCAGCCAAGGTGGCTGGTATTACAGAGTGGCCGGTCCCACGCACTGTCAAACACGTCCAAGCGTTTTTGGGCTTCTGTAACTTCTACCGACGGTTCATCAAGGACTACTCCACCGTCGCCCGACCACTCTTCGACCTCACCAAGAAAGATGTGCTCTTTTCTTGGGATACCGCGGCGGAAAGCGCTTTCCGCACCCTGATCCAAGCCTTCACACAGGCCCCTGTTTTAGCCCTTCCTGACCATTCCAAGCCATTCCGACTCATCACTGATGCCAGTGACTTTGCGACTGGGGCTATTCTGGAGCAACCCGATGCCTTGGAACGATGGCATCCCGTTGCCTTTCTGTCGAAATCTCTCCTCCCTGCCGAACGAAACTACGAGATTTGCGACAAGGAACTCCTTGCGATCATCCATGCTTTCCATGCATTCCGACACTACCTCGAGGGACGTAGTGATACCACAGAGGTGTGGTCCGACCACGGCAACCTGGCTTACTTTATGAAGAAGCAAAACTTTCCCGCCGACAGGCCCGATGGGCGCTGTTTCTGTCCCAGTTCCAGTTCATCATCATCCACAAACCGGGCAGTCAGAACAAGTCTGATGCTCTGTCCAGGCGTCCAGATCATAAAAAGGGGATAGCGGATGAAGATGAAAAGCGAGTGCTCCTGGATACGAAATATTTTCAAGTCAACGCTGTACAAAGAGCAGCAATCACGGTGTTAGGAGACACCACCCTGCGACAACGAATCCGAGACACGCAGACATATGACAGAGAAGTCAGTATGGCGTTGGAAACCCTCTTGAAGAGCGGCCCCCGTTCACTCACCAAAGGATTGGAAGAGTGGAACCTAGAAGATGGAGTCATCTTATTCCGAGGACAAGTCTACGTTCCCAAGAACGATCATCTACGAAGAGATATCGTTAAGCAATACCACGACCACATCGCTATAGGACATCCAGGAAGATGGAAAACCTATGAGCTGGTATCCCGAGACTTCTGGTGGCCTGGAATGTCCACCTTCGTCAAGAGTTACGTCGACGGATGCGCTATCTGTCAATCGACTGAAGATCAAACCCCGAACCCAAGTACCCCTGCAACCAATCCGATTCCCACAGATGTGTGGGGAATCATCACCATGGACTTCATCACCGATCTCCCCGTGTCCCTCGGTTACGACACATTTATTCGTGGTCAGTAGATCGCCTCAGTAAAGCGACGGATCATCGCTCCCTGCTAACAAGACTATTACGGCTGATGAAACTGCCAAGTTATACCTGGAAAATGTCTGGCGAAGAACCGGACTACCCTGACAAGTGATTTCGGACAGAGGACCCTCAGTTCGCATCTAAAGTGATGCAAGAAGTTTGGAGCAAACTTGGAGTCAAGTCCACCATGTCAACCGCAGTTCCATCCACAGACAGATGGAGAGACCGAGCGAGTCAATCAAGAGCTCGAGCAATACCTTCGCGTTTTCTGCAACTTCCAAGCAGATAATTGGGCAGAGTTGATCCCATTCATGGAGTTCGCGCACAATGTTCGGCAACATAGTGCCACCAAGAAATCACCCTTCGAAGTGTGGTATGGGTTCAAACCCGAGTTCATTCCCCCCATCCACTTCACGACCAACATCCCTGCAGCCGAAGACCGGCTGAAAACCCTGAACCAAATCCGATCCGAGGTCACCGCAGCGCTAAAAGTAGCGGCGGAAATCATGCGAAATTCCAAATCGCAAGTCCCATCCTGAGAATTCAAGTCTGGAGACTTAGTCTGGTTGGAAGGAACCAACATCCACACCACGCATCCCAAGCCCAAGCTTGCCCCAAGACGCCATGGTCCATTCAAAGTCTTAACCACCTGGGGAGTTAACTGTAAACTCCAACTCCCAAAGACATGGCGCATCCATCCAGTCTTCCACAATTCCCTGATCTCTCCATATCATGAGAATGATATCCACGGACCGAACTTCACCCGACCACCTCCCGAGATCGTCCAAGGAGAAGACGAACACTATGAAGTTGAAGCGGTTCTGCAATCCAAAGTATCACCCAACAAGAAAGGGATACTTTATCTGATCAAGTGGAAGGGATACCCCGATTCCGAGAATTCCTGGCTCCCCTCATCCCGAATGACGCACTCCCGAGACCTGGTCCAGAAGTTCCACAAGGACCACCCCTGCGCCCCTTATCCAAAGTCAACCAGTGCTGTCGGTGCAGCATGGCGTTAAAAGGGGATACTGTCACGAACCTATAAAACTTGGGTCGTGACTCAGGCGTCTAAGACTGGTCCGCGCCGACCCGGTCTTATGTAATCACCTTCCTAAAGGGGAAATCCGAAGTCGGAGTTTGAATTCTGTACTCCGACGATCACGTGATCGGTCACGTGATCTCCCATCATTTATCAAGTCACCTGACGACTGAGAGTCGTACCATTCCTTGGATTTATCTGATTGGACTGCGGAGCAGTCATGTCATATGGCGTCATCGACTGCGGAGCAGTCGTACAACATTATCTCTGTTTTCTCATTGGACACTATTCTTAGATGTCTCTGGAATGTTCCATTCCGCAGTATTCCACAGCACCCGTGGGCGGCCCTAAGCCTGCCCTAAACTTACGCACAGACCATCCCTCTGGGTATATAAGCTAGCGCAATATATCGGACAGTCCCTCAGACTGTCCACTTTTGTGACATCCTCCACTTGCCTCTCCTCTGAACCGGTGCCCCTTCAGCTGCAGGACACGATCCTCCACTAAGCGCCACTCCCTTGCCGTTGAGCAAGGTACATGTCCGCAGAGCCAAGTCGTAACCATCACGGTAGTCCCATGCCCCGCTCCGAGTTCTCCACCACCCCTGGTTTCCGCATCCCCGTCGTGCCTCCCTGTCGAGTGACAGTGAGTCATCACAAGAACAGCGAGTAGAGGCGACGCCGACACCGGCTTGGAGCTCTCGCACGATGCGGGAGGGCTTGCGAAGGTGCGTGGTACGCTCAGGCTCAGGCTCAGGCAGCATTGACTCAACCTCAGACAGCGACGACAGTGATGACAACGACGACTGCCGAGACGGAGATGCGGGGACAGAAGCTGGGATAGGAGCTGGCTGTAGGGGTGCAGCAGGTGGTGCGGGCGCAGTCAGTGGCAATGGTGCGGCGTGCGGCTCGGACAAAGTTTGAGAGGTGGGTACATCTAATTTCTCCCCCTCGAGCCGCTCAGCCGCAGTGAAATAGATGTTCCGCTCGATGCCGACGGACCTGTTCGCTGGCCAGTAGACGCGATGGCCGCGGGACTCGGTATCAAAACCGATCCACTTGCTCGCGGGCACGCAGGTCCAGCTTGGAGCCATCCAGGTCGTGCACCCAGACGGTCTCACCGAAGCGCTTCAGGCTGGACAGGTTGGGAGGCGTCCCGTACAGGGCCTGCCAGGGCGTCCTGCCACCGAGCACCCGCGTCGAAGTGCGGTTTTTGAGCCACGTCGAGTGCCAGAGAGCCTCCCCCCACAAGCTCTGGGGGAGCCCTGCCATGTGCAAGAGTGCATGCACCTTCTCAACCAGTGTCCGGTTAAGATGCTCGGCGATGCCGTTCAACTGGGGCATGTCGCGGATGGTGAGACGACAGGCGGTGCCCGCGTTGGCGAGGTGAGTGTTGAATGCTTCGCTCAGGTACTCCCCCCCGTGGTCGGAGCGCAAGACTTTGATGGCTCCGCAGTGGTTCTGTGTCTTCGCCCACGCCTCGAACTGGCGGTAGGTTGAGAAGGTGTCGCTCTTGGCAGCAAGAAGGTAGGTGCAGGAGAAACGCGTGGCGTCATCGGTGAACGTGATGAAGTACCAGCGACCCTGGTGCGTAGAGACCAGGGCGGGGCCCCACACGTCGGTATGTACCTCGTCCCCAAAGTTCTGCACCTGATCGCTGACGCGTACCTTCGGAATGGGCTGGCGAGTGGCACACGCGAAGATGCACGCCTCACAGTGCTCCTCCCGTGAGTTCGGGTCAAGCGCAATGCCAGTGACTAGGCCATCGCTGACAAGCTTGCGTGCGCTGGCGGGCGCGATGTGCCCCATGTGCCGGTGGAGCTCCATAATGCTCACCACCTCGACGGTGGATGCACTGTCCTCCTCATGGGAGACACGGTACAGGCCTCGCGTTGTCCGCGCGAGATGGTTGCCAGTGCCCGAGTGGATATCGAGGTGCCCGTCGCTGATCGCGATGCGATAGCCCAGGCCATCCAAGGCCCCGAGCGACACCAGCATATAGCCGACCGATGGCGCATGCAAGACATTTTCAAGGGTGAGGTTACACTCTCCATTCTTGTTGGGTGTGCTAACGACCATGTTCCCCATGCCCACAGCCAGAAACTGCTGGCCATTGGCCATGTTCAGGAACACTGGGGGATCGAGGGGTCGGTAAGTGAGGAAGTCGCTACAGTAAGGGGAAATGTGGCGCGTGGCGCCGGAGTCATAGAGCTCGACATGGGTGGGTCTCGCCGCCTCCATCTGCGTGATAACAGCTGCTGCGAGCCTGCCAGACAACCCGGCACCCGCCCCTGCATCTTCGCACTCAGGAGGAGTAACGACCTCAAACTCCTGTAGCTCCAGGACGTCCCCGACGAACACGGCCGACCAGCATCCATCTGGCTCGACAGACGTCCAGCCTTCCGCGCCGGCGTCATCTTCTGGAGTCGCCACGACATTGGCTGACCCCACAGGCTTGTTCTCGGGCCTGTTGGCGTTGGAGTATGCTGGTGGCTGACCTTGTGAGCTGGACTGCCCCGGTGCATCAGGAAAACCTCAAAGTGCTTAGCTGCCTTAATTGGCCTATCAAGGCACCTCAGATTGTTAAGGTGAAACAGTGACTTAATTTGCACTTAGAAATATTGTCTTAAGGCAAGATTAAGGATACATGGGACATGATAAAAAACTTCAGGTTGGGTGTGGTGAGATTGGTGAGGATTGAGTAGGGGAAAACAAGGGTGGGTAAGGGAAACATGGGAACTTGAAGGGGTAGATGAGGGTGGGCATGCCAGGGGGGATATAGGGAAGGGAAACAAAGGGATCATGGGGATGGGGATGGGGATGGAGATGGGTATATGAGGGGATATTGGGGGAATATAGGGATGGAGGAGGGGGGCATGGGAGAAGGGAATATGAGTGTGAGGGAGGGGGACATGGGGATGGGGAGGGATACATTGGGAAGGGGAACATGGGGAGGGGGGAGGGGGGAGAGGGACATGGAAAAGGGGAATATGAGAATGGGGATAGGGAACATGGGGAAGGGGAATGTGGGGAGCCTCGGATGGGGGAGGGGGATGAGGGGAAGGGGAATATGAGGTCAGGGGAGGGGAGGGGGATGGGGGATGGGGGATGGGGGATGGGGGATGGGGGATGGGGGATGGGGGATGGGGGATGGGGGATGGGGGATGGGGAATATGAGGATAGGGAAGGGGGATGAGGGGAAGGGGAATATGAGCATAGGGGAGGGGGACACTGGCAAGGGGGAGGGGAATGTGGGAAGGGGGAGGGGGACATGGGGAAGGGGAATATGGGGAAGGGGAGGGGGAATATGGGGAAGGGGAGGGGGACATGGGGAAGGGGAATGTGGGGATGGGGGAGGGGGACACAGGGATGGGGGATATGAGAATGGGGGTAGGGAATATGAGGAAGAGGAATGTAGGGAGCCTCAGGGGGGAGGGGGATGAGGGGAATGGGAATATGAGGATGGAATGGGGGATGAAGGGAAGGGGGAGGGGGACATGGGGGAAAGGGAATATGGGGAAGAGGAGGAGGACATGGGGATGTGGAATATGGGGATGAGGATGGGGAAAGGGAATATGAGTATGGGGGAGGGGAACATCAGGAACTTAAATGAGGAAGAGAGGGATATGGGGATAAGGATATGTGAAGGGGAATATGACGGTAGGGGGAGGGGATGGGGACTGCATTTCTGAGTAGTACTAGTACTAGTTTAATATAAGCCATTCACTTGTCCAGATGACTCTAGTCTACTCACTAAAAAAATGAAAATATTTGGGGAGATAGATACCCTCAGAATCCACAAGAATGAAGTAGGACTCAGAATCCTCTGCCAACTCTAAGTGATCTGACTAGCCATTCCAAGAGCCATTCTTGAATTTGACCAGTTCAAGTCCATGGCCACTGGCACTGCACCCTAGACTCTATCTGCCTCCTTCAGTTAAAGCACTGGCACTTACATGGGATGACTGAGTGGAATCCCAATGAAAAGTGTCTTGGCTTTCCCTATTTCCAAGAACTCCTACTCAGTGCTGTGGCAGCTTAGAGCTGATATTTTCTATCTTGGGAAATAAAATCAGCTCTGAAATTATTTGGGGAGCTGTGTTACGTCCCTGCCGGGACGTTTGGGCCAAAGGCGGTGGAACGGGGGGTGAAGCTGAACCAACAGTACTCACAAGCCGATGAGGAGAGGCTGACCTGTCTTGGACGCTGGGCTGTACGTCGCCAAGCTCCTCAAGGGTTTACTCAGGTGGAAGGCAAGTGGAGGGAGGGAGCTGGTACACAAGCCAACTGAGAGGAAGGGACAAGGTGGCAGGAAATGGACAATAACTAGAATGGCGACTACAAGCCATTCTACTGAGCCTTATATACAGGGAGTTGCGGTTCGCTGGCAATAGGGCCAGCGCCATAGGGTACAGGGTCTCCTCACTAGCAGTAATGCCAGCGCACAGGGTCAAGGGTCTGCCAGCGCATAGGGCACTGGGTCAGGGTACAGGGTGCATATGGAATGTCCTGGAAGGTACTGGAACCTTCAAGAAGCCCAGGGCTCAGGGCATGACGTCACTGCCAGGCTACAAGCTACTGGTCATGTGACAGGGTCTAGGGTCAGGGCATGGGGCATCTGTGGAACCTGCTGGAACATGCTGGAAGGCGCTAGAACAGCCCAGAGGCGGCTATCTGGTACATGTCTATATCCAAGCCACGAGTCACAGTCACGTGCGGGCTACAGGCTACTGCAAGGCGTGCACAAGTCGGGTCTAATACTAGTCGCAGTCGGGCTTCACTGAGCGTGCGCACGAGTCAAGAGTCAGTCCGAACTAGGAAATGGCACGAGAGATCGTGACAAGCTGGATTTCCTTAAAAGCCAAGGGGTCCTCTGCCAACTATAAGCAATCCAATCAGCCATTCCTGATTTATCTAACCAGAGCTTAAACCCTTGGGCTGAAGGATCTCAGAGCTGGTCAAATGAATCAGGAACGGCTGATTGTATTGCTTAGAGTTGGCAGAGGACCCCTTGGAAGTTGAGAAGATCTACCTCCCCAAATATTTTCATAGTTTTATCTATTTTACTTCTTGAGATATCAGAAATATTAGCTTAGCTGGCACTGGCAGCAATACTATTTAAAAATCAAATTCCTTGTTTTTTTGTATTGTTGTAGTAACAATTGGTAATTATTTTTCATATCTGTACACTCCTATACACTCTGTGATTTTTTGAAGCAGAATGATTTAAGGAAAATGTGTGATTTTGTGCAGACACACACTCAAATTGACTTAGAGAAAAGTGGTGTTCAATGCTTGGGCGACTTCCGGGCGGAAGTTTAATTTGTGGCAGGGAAGGGCGTGCCACGTCACGCGTCACGACTTGTTCGAATTCGAACACCCCACTTTCCCTCTCACGCAAATACGAAGCTACGTTTTTTTTTTCTTTTCTTTTTTCTCGTTCGTCTCTAACCGGTGCAGGCCAGGACAGTGTCACCCTCCTCATCGAGGCCCCCCCCCACCGCCTTCACAGCTCGCGCCATGCGAGCACCCAGCCCGCCCGGCCTGCCGCTCACGTGTGTACACTGTCACGATCACGTGCCACGTGACGAATTCTCAGAAAGATTACGAAAGATGAAACGTAGCACTTACGCGTCCTTGACTGCACTTACGCGTCCTTAGAAAATAGTACCGAAAATCATAGTTTGTACGACTATAAGTAAGAGGCTGTAGTAGTCATGTTCCGCATCTTGTCTTTGAATAAACCAGCTTGTCGCTACTCATTGCAAGATTGCGTTTAAGCATTTCCCTCTCGTCGACTCTGTCGACTCCATCTTCTGGCTTAATTGCCTCGACGTTGATACTCACATCGAACCCTTGACTTCAGACCCTCCGCCCCACGGCACGACCGATCCGGCTGGATCGTAAAACAAGACAAGATCACTATTAAACGACCCTACGCTTGTTGCGTAGACTACGATCTCCGACGCCGTAGCGCGTCGATCGAATACAGGGACTAAGAAGACCTGGCTCACGAACAGACTACACTGTTCACTCCAAGACAAAGCGCCGACAGAGCGCATATCGAACCCGCTCAGGACCCCTCTGATCCCACTGAAAGACGACTAGTTGTACGAAGGAAACATCCGAGTGTAGATCATCTCGCTAGTGGAGGCTCTGTTTGGGAACCCGCTCGCGGATACGTGGTCCTCGTTGCGAACGAACAAGCCGTCGACGTAGAATTCTTCGAGGCCGAAGACGCGTGGTACAAAGTTTACCCGCACGAAGACACCTGGTATACGCACAACGTTAGTCGTGTCGATAACCCAATTTTGTGGGGATTGAAACTCGAAGGACATACCTCGCCGGACCCTCACGTCTGGAGAAATACGAACGTACTAGGAGACGATAGCTCTTCAGGATCAACATCGAAAAAGAAGGGAAAGCGACGTGCTCACCAATCTCCTCCCCATCCCATCCAACTAGTAGTACCCCCGCCTATCATCTCGGCACCGATCCCTGTAATGACAACTCCATCGACAAACAACGGCTCGCTCAAGGGA
>JAKELH010000973.1:0-18308 GCA_021525015.1 Lactarius pseudohatsudake
TTAATCGTGATAAAGTTACCATCAATGGTGGTCATCAAGGTAAATCCAACTGGCGGATCTTGAGAAAGTGAAAGTGGCGGACAAGCCTCATTGACACGATGGATGATGATTTGTAAGCCGGACCATGTGCAGCTACTGTTATCTTGTGAGTGTGGCACTTGCTATCCAATGATTTTCAGAACGTGTGCTGTATATGCACAATTTATTTTATATGGACAAAGTGTGAGGACGGTGTGCGAAATCGATAAGCGCTATAAGCCCTTGAATAAGTCTTTCAACCACCGCTATGGTCATGTGGTGCCGCTTTTTCAAGGAGCCCCAAAAAGATAGTCTGCGTTCGAAGAGGAGATAGAGGATCTGATCGAGCCAGATATCCGATTGGAGGTCACCTGGGTGTACCTTGCAGTCAGACAAGGACAAGATATTTCATTTATTCGGATCACTTTTGCGAGATACCACAGTCCAGAAATAGTACGGTATACCATTGGTGGGCCATGCATGCCCTTTCTTGGCGCTTAGATACCTTTGTTTGCCACTATGGTTAGCTGTCATCCATCCCCACACGCAGAAGTGCAGTCCACTGCCGATTACAGTAGGGGTGTGCCAGTTATATAAATG
The DNA here is from genome assembly GCA_021525015.1 of Lactarius pseudohatsudake. Taxonomy (NCBI): domain Eukaryota; kingdom Fungi; phylum Basidiomycota; class Agaricomycetes; order Russulales; family Russulaceae; genus Lactarius; species Lactarius pseudohatsudake. Next base: position 619 of record JAKELH010000973.1, read on the forward strand.
CAGTGCCTTATGCAGCGCGTGGTCCGAGTTACAGTAGCGATCAGAGTTTAATCACTCTGGGAGTCTGGGATAACTTGAACCGAGTGAGTTACTGTAAACTTATATTTTACTTTAGTACTAACCTTGTCGAGAATACGAGTTTGTCGTTATAGGTTGGTTATGTTTCGGAACCATCATGTCTCTTTGGTTTTGGGCTTGGACGTTTTGAGCTTGGACTATGGTTCTCACGAACACTATGCGGAATCATTAGCGCAGCGAATAGATGTCTCGATCTCGCTCAGCCTGGCTTGTGTGAGGCTATACCCGATTATCCGGACATGCGCCACCACCGTCACCCCTTCTGGCAATGTCGGGTCACTGCCTTCGCTTGCCCCTCAGTTCTCGCTTATGCACCCTCTGGGGCGGTGTCGTTACGTTGATTCTTTGAGCGTCTATCATCCGTATCCAGTAAGGCCTAGACACCTTCCGGAACTTGCCACGGGCAGAGGCCGTGCGCATGCCCACCGGTGCCTTCCACACCTCTCATCTGCCATCTTACTGACATTCTCCCAACATGAGTCAATTTCTCGCTTCTAGCTCGATGTCCAAGACAGCACCGTCTTCCAATTTTAAGGTCGTTTTTGAAAAAGCTCTCGAGGCATACCAAAAAACGACCAAACAAGATATTACCGTTCATCCTCTCGCCAGCCAGCTCCAAGCGTGCGACTCTCCCGCGGCTATTCTGACCATACTTCAAGGCCAGGTCGACCAGTTCATCCAATCTCGGAGCGGCGATGAGAGATTGAGAAGTTGGCTTAATCCAACTATCAGCGTTCTGTGTGCATTTTCTGCGACACTCGGCGAAGGTGTGGGCTTGGTAAATGTCAATCTATCTGTCGAGGATATCGCTCTTATGCCGATTCCGACAGGTTTTCTCTCCCGCCAAAGTAATTTTTGCTGGCGCCGGTGTTCTACTCTTGGTGAGTGCCCTGGCTTATTCACTCGTGCCGGCTCTCGTGACATTAGGGTTTATAGGCAGCTAAGGACGTCGAAGCAAGCCAAGATGTTCTCATCGAAGTCTTCGAGTGCATTGGAAATTTCTTTCGAAGACTTGAAGTTTATACCGATATCCTACCGACACCAGCAATGACGGACATGATGGTGAAGATCATGGTCGAGGTCCTGGATATCCTCGGGACCGCCACAAAGGAAATGAAGCAGAGTCGAGCAAGTGAGGTTATACATCACATTAGGTCGCTCGGGACTCATGTATATTCAGAAAAAATTCTAAAGAAGGTGGCGGGAATAACGAAGCTGGAGGATGGTCTGAAAAAGCTAGACAGAATGACGAATGAAGAGGCTCGAATGGCTAGTGCGGAGGCGCTGAAGGTTGCACACAACATCGACAAGAAATTGGTGGGGGTCGACGAGAAAGTCCAAGGCGTCGGGGCCCAGGTGAATGACGTCAACAAAAAAGTCGAAGTGGTCGAGGCAAAGGTGCAAATGGTCATCGACGGTGCGCAACACACGACGGAAAGCCTGGATCACGTAAAAAGTTCGTCATCGGTCTCGTCTTCGCCGACGGTCTCGTCCTAACACGATCACAGGGAGGCAATTACGAGAGCACCTCAGAAAATGGCAATCTCTTCCTGATCCGTCCACAAATCACAAAATCGCGTGCGAATATCAACACGAAGGAACAGCGAAGTGGTTCTTCAAAGGCAACGTCTTTGAGACATGGAAGGTGGCTGGTTCCCTGCTGTGGATCCATGGGAAACGTACGTCCCTCTTACTGCCGTCGATGGCCTCGATGGTCTGATGGACCGCCTCTTACATAGCGGGCTCTGGAAAGAGCATTCTATGGTCAGTCGCTTCTTCACTCCCGCAGCTCTAGGGAACTCAAGAATACTGAGCAGTTCCGCAATAATCCAAGATATTACTATACTGTATGACGCAGGGTCCGCTTCGATGGCTTATTTTTATTTCGACTTCCGGAATATCGACAAGAGATCTCGCAACAACCTACTCCCCTCGCTCCTTGTCCAACTTTCTGCTTGTTCCAATACCTTCTGTGACGTATTCTCTCGTCTCTATGAGGCACACAACGATGGCGCACGTCAACCCAGTGACAGTGCCTTGTTGCGCTGCCTAAAGGAGATGCTCACTCTTCCGGATCAAGCCCCGGTCTATCTCATCTTGGATGCGCTCGACGAGTGTCCAAATTCCTCTGGAGTCCCATCCTCTCGCGAACAGGTCCTTGACCTCGTGAAAGAGCTCGTATGCCTGCGCCTTCCGAGGCTTCATATTTGCGTGACCAGTCGTCCGGAGGTCGACATAAAGGACACCCTTGATAGCCTCGTATCCCATTCGGTCTCTCTTCACGACGAAAGCGGACAAAAGGAGGATATCGCAGAATATGTCAAATCTGTGGTTTATTCTGACTCGGTCAGGGCCCTGAGGAGATGGAGGGACGCAGATAGAGATCTGGTTGTTAAGACGCTCTCGGAAAGAGCAGACGGAATGTAAGAAGAGAATTTCAAGGTTCTGGTGACTCAGGCTCATTTTATTTGAGGTTCCGATGGGTTTTCTGTCAACTAGAAACGCTGCGACGTTGCCTCCCCCAAAATATCCCGCGTATCCTAAAGGAATTGCCCGCGTCGTTGGACGAGACATACGAGCGCGTGTTGAAGGAAATAGGGACGGCCAACCAACACCACGCTTATCGTCTGTTACAATGTCTCGCAGTGGCGATCCGACCACTTCGTGTCGAGGAACTCGCAGAAATTCTCGCACTCGATTTTGATGGAGCTAAAGATGGGTTACCGGAGCTGAGGGAGGATTGGCGATGGAAAGATCAACAAGAAGCGGTGCTGTCTACGTGCTCTAGCCTAATTGCAGTTGTTGGCGACTCGGATGGCTCTCACCGCGTAGTCCAATTTTCGCACTTTTCGGTCAAAGAATTCTTGACCTCGGATCGCCTGGCTACTTCAAGCGCAGACATTTCACACTTTCGCGTCCTTCCAAAGCCAGCCCACACCGTCATCGTCAAGGCTTGTTTGGGAATCCTACTCCGATCCGACATCGGCGTGGGCGATTCCGAGGCCACAAGTGACTCTCCTCTGGCTAAATATGCCGCTATGCACTGGGTAGACCATGCCCAGTTCGAGGTGTCGACACACTTACAAGTTGGGATGCGACCTCTATTTGACCTAACAATACCATATTTCAGAGCGTGGCTCAAGTTGTATGACATTGACCGAGGATGGAGTGCGTTCAAGGAGTATAATACGGGCAAACCACCTGGATCTCCTCTATACTATGCCTCACTGTGCGGATTCCGTGACCTGGCAGCACATCTCATCACCAAGCACCCACAGCACGTGAACGCCACGCTTGGTCAATGTCTCAGCCCACTGGTGGCAGCATTATACCAAGGACACTTCGACATTGCAGAACTACTATACCAGCGCGGTGCAGACGTGGGTATCAGGGGCTTCAAAAATCGGACTCTATTGCATGTTGCATCGGCGGAAGGATTTGTTAATATTGTTCAGTGGCTACTTGGCCACTGTGTAGACGCTCGTTCGCGACAAGACAACCATAGGACGACACTCCAATCGAATGGACATCTGAGGCGTTGCAAGAATATCGATGGCGTGGACAATACCAACCACACCCCGTTGCACTTGGCGTCACTACGTGGACACGTCGACATCGTGCGTCTATTGATCGAACACGGCGCGGAAGTCACCTCACAAGATCGAGAGCACCGAACCCCTTTGCAGCTGGCGTCGTCCTCGGGGGAGGCTGAAATTGTGCAGGTATTGTGCGGGTATGGTGCAGATGTCAACGCAAGGGACGGAAGCCACAAGACGCCTTTGCATCTGGCGTCATCCTCACAGAGTCCTAAAACTGTGTGCGTATTGATCAAGCACGGCGCGGATGTCAATGCAAGGGATGGGAACTACGAGATGCCTCTGCATTTCGTATCGTCCTTGGGGTTTCTCGACACTGTGCGGGCATTGGTCGAGCGTGACGCAGATGTCAACGCATGGGATAAAAACCACAATACGCCTTTGCATCTGGCGTCGTCCTTATGGAGTCCTGAAACTGTGCGGCTATTGATCAAGCATGGCGCGGATGTCAATGCAAGGGATGGGAACCACAAGACGCCTTTGCATCTGGCGTCGCTCTCAGGGCGTCCCGAAACCGTGTGTGCATTGATCGAGCATGGTGCAGATGTCAACGCTCGGGATGAAAACCACTCCACGCCTTTGCATATGGCGTCGTCCTCACGGAGTCCCAAAACTGTGCGGCTATTGATCAAGCATGGCGCGGATGTCAATGCAAGGTATGGGAACCACAAGACGCCTTTGCATCAGGCGTCATCCTCGGGGTGTCCTGAAATTGTGCGGCTATTGATCAAGCATGGCGCGGATGTCAACGCAAGGGATGGAGGCCACAATGCGCCTTTGCATCTGGCGTTGTCCTCGTGGAGGCCTGGAAATGTGCGACTATTGCTCAAGCACGATGCGGATGTCAATTCACGGGATGGGGGCCAGCGTACGCCTTTGCATTTGGCATCATCTCAGGTGAGTGCCGAAACTTGAGCGGCTTGACCCTGCACCGGCTGACGTCTGTGGGCAGTATGAGGAATCATTAATGCTCATGGCCACTCAACGTGCTCACTCCGAAACGAGAGTCGACGAGGAAGCTGACGAGAAAGCCGACGAGAAAGCTGACGAGAAATCCGATATTGTGCAGGTGTTGATTCAGCACGGGGCAGATGTGGCCGCACAGGATAACACCCGGTCAACGCCTTTGCATCTTGCATCATCCAAGGGGTGTGGAAGAACTATCGAGTTGCTCCTCAAACATAGGGCGGATGTTAACGCACAGGATGTGAAACACTCGACACCGTTGCACAAAGCCGCATCTTCTCGTTTAGCTTTGAAAGGCAATGTCGTGCGCCTGCTACTTAGCCATGGTGCAAATGTGGACGCCAAGGATGACGGAGGTCGGACTCCCTTTCAGATTGCATCGTCGCGAGGACTTTCCGAGATTACAGAGTTATTGTCGGGCTACCACGTAAGAGTAGAATAATATGTACCACTTACAACGCCGATCACATTACATGCCCATACTGATCCTGATCCAGCCGTACTCTGATAGTCGTTTAGTATCATATTTTCCCACGTCACGGTACCGTGCTGGCTCGTATCACGTGACGCAGAGTTGGCCCCTTTGTTGCGTTGGACCCCAGACAGTGGTCATGTCCCTTCTACTAGAAACGTCCCTTGGAGACATAGTCATCGATCTCCAGGTTGAAGCGTGTCCAAAGACTTGCGAGAATTTCCTCAAACTATGCAAGGTGTACTATTACAACCTTAATGCCTTCTTCAATGGTCTGTTAGGATGCTTCAATTTCACTGTTTGACCCACCTTACGCTTCTTCTGTAGTTTCAAAAGATTTCTTGGCTCAAGCCGGCGACCCTACCGCAACTGGCACCGGTGGTGAATCTATCTGGTCTCTCATAGCCTCGCAAACCGGAGAAAACGACGTGCCTCGCTACTTTGCCCCTGAGATCGTCCCTCGTCTCAAGCACACAGAAAAGGGTACTGTTTCAATGGCCGTTGCGCCATCCATAGAAGGCCAACCTTCCGGTGGTTGTGGGAGTCAATTCTTCATAACACTCTCAGAAGGCATTGAATACCTCGACGGGAAACACGCTGTATTTGGGCATGTTGTCGAGGGCCTCGATACGCTGGATAAGATAAATGAGGTTTTTGTGGACCAAGATGGGCGACCGTTCAAGGACATTCGCATACGACATGTAGTTGTACTTGGTATGAGTCTTTTCTTGTCCCGATGACTCGCCCTAATCCTGTCACAGAGGATCCATTTCCTGACCCACCGGGGCTTGTTGTTCCGGACTCTCCACCCACTCGTCCCCTTGACAATTCGACACGCATTGCGGAAGATGAAGATCCCCTCGAAGAACTTCCCGAGGAAGAAGCTGAAAAGCAACGCCGCGCACAAGCTGCCGCTGCCTCTGCTCTGACACTCGAAATGGTTGGAGACTTGCCCTTCGCCAATGTACGACCTCCAGAAAACGTCCTTTTCGTCTGCAAGCTCAATCCAGTCACGCGAGATGAAGATCTCGAGCTTATTTTCTCACGTTTTGGGACGATCATGAGTTGTCAAGTTATTCGGGACAAAAAGACTGGGGATTCACTGCAGTACGCATTTATTGAGTTTGACAAGCACGAGGACGCCGAGCAGGTACGTGAACAAATTCACTTGGCTTGCGCGATCTGATCAACGCATTGGCGTATGAACAAGGCTTACTTCAAAATGCAAAACGTCCTTGTAGACGATCGCCGTATATGGGTTGACTTGTACGAGCGACACTATTCCACTCGCACGTGAATGTAAATACTAACCATCGCGTCATAGCTCGCAGTCGGTGGCACGCATCAATGGGACTTGGTCCAACAACCCTGCCAGAGATAGTCAAGGTGGCCGCCGGGGGAAAGCGCGTGGTCTTGGTGGCGGTGGCTTCGGCGGTCGTGATGATCTGGAAGCGACACATAGGTACCGGGATGCTGGGCGCTCGGGGGGTTCGTCATACGGGATGGTGTTCGATGTTGCGGACGACAAGGGCCCGTCCCGGAAGTACCGCGACGAGCGAGGGCCTCGCCGACGTTCAAGGTCAAGGTCACCCCACGACCGCCGAGAACGCAGGCGAAGCCGCAGCAGAGACCACTGGCACGGGACGGCCCGGAATAGCGATCGTGACCGTGACCGTGACCGTGTTCGTGATGATAGAAGGCGCTAAGGCGCAGTACGTATTCCTGTGTCAACTATATGCAGATGTCTCAGATGCCTGATCTGTTGGCAGTATTACTGTATCGCTATGCGCCCAAAAAGTGACGGTTGGGAGGGGAAAGCAGTGTTCTATCACCCGCTTTCCGAGTCACAGCTTCCTGTGCATTCATTACTCAATTGGTCTGCCCTGGGCTATCAGGCTCGAGTGAAATGTACAAAAGGACCTTAGTCGCTGCAGTCAAAGACAATCGTTGAACCCCCATACCACCATGATATTCTCGTCTCCCTCTCCAGAGTCCTTCTTTAGCTCTCCCGATGCGGACATCATCTTACGGACCGATGACGCACGCCCAACCGATTTCAGGGTCCACCGGTGTATTCTTCGCGCCGGGTCTCCCTTTTTCCAAACTATGTTCTCCTTACCCCAACCCGAATGTGACACTGCGGAACGGTTACCTGTTCTGGACGTCGCAGAACCTGCCGCGGTGCTCGACCCCCTCCTCCGCTTTCTCTATCCAGTGCCAGACCCAGAATTGCCCACCCTCGACATGCTGGTGCCCATAATGTTCGCGGCGTCGAAATATGACATGGCTGCGGTCATGGACCGCCTCCGCGTGCTGCTCGTCACTCCAGCGTTCCTCGAGACAGCGCCGGTCCGCGTGTTCGCGATCGCGTCGCGCTTCGAACTGGAGGAAGAGGCGAAGCTGGCGTCGAAGCACACACTGCGCGTGCACGTGCTCGACGCGCCGCTCTGCGAGGACCTGCGGCATATTTCCGCGTACGCGTACCACCGCCTGCTCGAGCTGCACCGGCAGCGCGGTGACGCGGCGCGGCAGCTCCTTTGCGCGCCCGACGGGCTGCGCTGCATGCAGTGTAACGGCTCGCAGTACAACGCCGTCGCGCCGCCGAAGTGGTGGGGCGAATTTGTGGCGCAGGCGGGAGAGGAGCTCCGGAGCAGACCGACGTCAGACGTCATTTTCTCGCTCAAATTCCTCATGCAGTGTGCGCATGCGTCGGGCTGTCCGCGCTGTCCTGGGAGCATCCTTGAGTCGTATATCTTTCTGGACGCGTTGAAGGCGAAGATCGACGCATTGCCTTCGACGATCTAAGGTTTTTTTTTTGGTTTTACTTATTTTATTTATTTCGTTCTGGTCATATCTATTGAACACTCGGACAATCGGACTATGTAGCATCCATTTAATATACTATACAGCACCTATTGTACCATACATACAGTAGCGATGATTCAAGTTATTTCGAGTAGACGTGACTGAGGGGCAGCCGTGGGAGTTCTGTGCCGTTGTCGGAACTTGACTTTACTGCGTCAGGGGTGTGAACTGTCTGGTGTCAATGTAATGTCTTCTATGATGCTTACTTGTCCTGCCGGCGCTAGAGCCCGCCTCACGAAGCGGTGTGTCTGTATTCTTCGCTATGCACTCGGGGGATGCTCAGTGGTGCTTTTTAATGGTCGCCTAGGGTGACGATCAGTAACGATAAACTCCCAGAGGACGTCCTTTTGGAGATATTCGATGCTTACCGGCAAGATATGGAACTCGAGCCCTGTTATGAAAACATCTGGAACGGTAGAAACGGGTGGCTTGGGCTCGCACATGTGTGCCAAAGTTGGCGATGTGCCGTGCTTTTGTCGTCCTCCCGTTTACATTTGCACCTGCCGTTCAACGTGAACAAGTCGAGGCTAGCCATGTTGAGACATCTCCCCCCCTTTCCGATTTTGATCAACTATCGCGCTTCATCCTGGACGGTGAAGAAAGACAACCTCGCACTCTCCCTTATCAGGCACCGTAGTCGTGTGCGTGGGATCACTCTTCGGAGACCATATACGAACATAGAAAAATTCTTCACGGCGCTGAGTTACCCGTTTCCCGAGCTGGAAAGTCTCGAAATTTGTCCCCCTAACAGTCGTGGTCGTGCACTGGTTCTTCCTGCCACACTTCTATGGGGTTCCGCCCAATGTCTGCAACGGCTCACATTGCGGGAGGTCGCACCCGGATGCTTATCCCCGCTATTATCATCCGCAACGAGTCTTGTCGAACTTGCTTTGACCCTCAGGGTTGCGCACATCGCCCGGCCGGAAGCTTCGTTGCTTACGAATTTGCAGCGCATGTCTTGCCTGCGTCGCCTCGAGTTGAATGTGGTTGAGTGGCCCCATGTCAACCCGGCGTGCACCTACCCTCCCGCTAGTGCAGGAGATGTTGTCCCATTGTCGAAGCTTACCCACCTCCTCTTTTCGGGCCATAGATTATACTTGCAGGAGCTGGTAGTTGGGTTGGCCGCACCATCCCTGCAGCAGCTCGATGCTGAACTCTGTGGCTATTCCTATTATGGCTTCCCCGGGCCTATTCCGCATCTCTGCAAGTTCATCTGCGATACAGAGTGTCAGTTCACCACAGTTCGCTTGGGTCTTTCGTATACGAAGTTTAGGTTTTACGCATGCACGGGTCCCCAATCCGTTGATGAACCACCTTTTAGAATAACCCGTCCCAAGCCCGTCTCGCTGGAGGAGATGGGCCAAGAGCTCTCCGGGCCGTTGTCCACCGTCGAGGAACTCATCGTCGCGTGGGATGTCGAACAGTGGCACACGGAAGGCCACATTCAGACGAATCAATGGCGTGGATTTTGCTATCACGTCCCACAAGTGAAAGTTATTCGGGTATCAGCTAAATTGGCACTCGACGTTGCGCATTCCTTCCAGCAGGAAGGCGGGGAGCCCATCCCGAATCTTCTTCCCGCCCTGCAACGAGTCGAGGTACTTTCGGTGGCGAGTAGGGACGACCTCATCTGTGACACTTTCGAGCCACTCATTACAGCGCGGCAACGGGCAGGACGCCCTGTGAGGTTATCGTGGACACTTGTGGAGGAATAGCTTTGCACAGGAGCGGTTGGTTGGATAGTCAAACTGCACAACCCACAGTGTATTCGGTCGCTTGTAGTCGTTGATTGTAGATTGGTCACTGCAATTCTCACCGTCCCACGGGATAGCGTGTGCACGGCAGCCCGGGACGGTATTGTGGGAAGACCAGACTCGGCGGGCGGAACTCGGACTTCACTTGCGTTTATCGTCTTTGCCACCATGTCCCCACAATTGGGAGCTTTCAAAGTACCTGTCGTTGATAATGAGCCCATGGTAACCCTTCTGATTGATCTAGCCCGGTTTGTCACTAAACACCGGTCGTTCCTGCAGAACACATATGCCCCTGGCTCGCCGGAGCGCGCGGCTCTGCAGGCCGCAATTGCGCAGATGGAACAGGAGCTCCCGTTCGAAGTCCCGATCATCGTTAATGGAGAGCGAGTGCGTTTCAGACCTCATATGAGCTTGATCGACAACGACTGAAGCGCCTTCTAGGTCAAGACGGGAAAGCTCGCAAAGCAGTTGATACCTTCCGACCACGCGCGACACCTTTGCACATACCACGAGGCGGACGAGGCGACCGTCGCGCGGGCTATCGACGGCGCCCTTGCCGCCAAGGCCGCGTGGGAGGCCTTGCCGTGGGGCGACCGCGCAGCCATCTTCCTCAAGGCCGCGGACCTGATCAGCAAGAAGTATCGGTATAAACTTTTGGCCGCCACCATCCTCGGCCAAGGGAAGAACGCATGGCAGGCGGAGATCGATGCCGCCGCGGAGGCTAGTTGCTCCTTATCTGAATGACGGGTCGGGGTGTCAACGATGACCATTCACGTTGCTTCTTTGTAGCTTGCGGACTTTTTCCGCTTTGGGGTGAAATATGTTGAAGAGCTTTACTCTCAGCAACCACCGAAGAATTCTGGAGGAACATGGAAGTCCGTGGATATCCTCTCATGTGCACTTTAACCGTGCCTTATATTTCTCTAGCCGTGTCGAGTATCGCCCTCTCGAAGGCTTCGTCCTCGCGGTTTCACCGTTCAATTTCACCGCTATCGGCGGAAATCTCCCAGGCAGTCCGTATCGTCAATTTTATCGCCCATCGGTTTGTTTTTCTCACTACGGCCTATAGCACCCGCCCTCGTCGGCAACGTCGTTGTATGGAAGCCCTCGCCCGCGGCTACGTATTCAAACTACCTAGTGCATCAAATTCTCACCGAGGCAGGCGTGCCCCCGGGAGTCATCCAATTCGTGCCAGGCCCGCCCCCAGAAGTCGTCGCGCAGGCGATCGCGCATCGCGACTTTGCTGCGTTGCACTTCACTGGGAGTACGTTCGTGTTCAAGAAGCTGTGGAAGGACATCGCCGCAAATGTCGAGAAGTATAAGGGCTATCCGCGCATCGTTGGCGAGACTGGTGGGTTCCCTTCCTGTCGTGCTTGGGAAAAAATCAAAAGGGATGAAACGCTGATGGTTCAAGACATACGCTAGGCGGGAAGAACTTCCATGTGATCCACAAGTCTGCGGAAATCAGGAATGCGGTGCTGCAGTCCGTTCGTGGCGCTTTTGAGTACCAGGGCCAGAAGTGCTCGGCTCTCTCAAGACTGTACGTGTCGGCATCGCTGTGGAAGGGCGGCTTCAAGGACAGTTTCCTCGAGGAGATCGCGAAAATCAAAGTTGGTCCTCCGCAGGATTTCAGCAACTTCTTGGGTCCAGTTATGTGCGTTGGATTGGTGGTGAAGTCGCTTGGGCGTTATTGACCCTTCTCCCAGTGGAAAGCCCGCATTCGATAAGACTACTGGATACATCCAGAAAGCAAAAGAAGCGGGTGGAGAGATCTTGATTGGTGGAAGTGGTACGCCGCCCATTTGTCTTACGGTTTCATATCAGTTCTCCCATCTCTATCATTTTTCTCTCAGCCGATGATTCCAAAGGGTACTTCGTGCAACCAACTGTCATTCTTACGAAGGACCCCCGTTCTATCACTATGAGAGAGGAGATCTTCGGCCCTGTTGTCACCGTGAGATGCATCATTTGATATCTCTTCGCGCCCATCCGCGCTAACGAGGGTCTAACAGGTTTACGTGTATGAAGATGAAGATTTTGACAAAACCCTTGACCTCATCGATACAACGTCCGAGTATGCCCTGACCGGTGGAATGTACGTGCCGGACCCCTCACCCGCCGATACGTAGCTCATCTCCTTGTAGCTTCGCTTCAGAGCGCCAAGCTCTGATCCAAGCAACGAACAAGCTGCGCCACGCCGCTGGCAATGTGTACTACAATGAGAAGTGCACGGGCGCGGCTGTCGGCCAACAACCATTTGGCGGCGGCCGCGCGAGTGGGACAAACGATAAAGCAGGGAGCATCGCTATCTTCTACCGATTCGTGAGCGCTCGCAGCATCAAGGAAAACTTTGTGGGGTTGGAGGAGTTTGGGTATCCATCGAATTTGGCTTGAGGATGAGTGGCCCCGTTTGGCAGGAATGTGCAGTGTACGAAAAGAAATGTTGTAACAAAATTGGTCCAATCCGGCCCGTTTTCCCGACGTTTGCCGCGTCACCAACCATGAGCTTTCCCTTCCACTCAAAGCCGACCTGGGCCCTCAGCAAATCCCATAAATATCTGTCATCGACGGCGAGAAGCCACAATGTCGACCACCGTGCAAGCTCTAAGCTCTTTGCCGATGCCGACCGAGAGGGTCCAGGTACCCCACCACGGCCTACCGTCCTCCCCAGAACAACACCCGAACACCCAAATTGGACGGGGGAGGAAAGAATTGAAGATGTCGTGCTACGCATGCTCGTAGACAAGTACAAACCGCTGCGTACTGGAACGGTGCAGACTGCAGAGGAGAAGATGCGTCGCGCACCGCCCACGATGCCGCCTATATCCGAGGCCCCACCACCATCTCCGCCGTCGCCTTCCCGCCTCCACGTATATCGAGCTAACGAACTGCTCTTGCCAGCGGTAGAAGGCCACAAACCATGGCTCACGACGTTTAAGGTGCCCTCACACGCAACTACGTCAATCCGCTACGGACAGATCCCCACTTCCCCCACTTCCTCTGCCTTCGGCTCTTCGCAGATTGTGGGCGCAACTACCGAGCAAGTGGACGACCGTCAGCGTCGCCAAGAGCACGACGCAAAGAAGCGCTCAGAGATTACTGGGCGGCTCACGCGGGCAAAGGAGTCCACACTAGATTACCGACTAGGCATCAAGAGCGCAAGAGGCGGCAGGGCACCTCCGAACCCCGTGGGTATCAAAGGGTGGGCGGGCCTCGTCGAGGAGCGCATCGAGGTAACATTCCTCCTATCATCCTTTGCGCCCTGTTAAAACACCCGATTTTCCATTTCCGACGACCGGTCCCCGTCGCGTCGCGCAGCGTGCGCGGCGCGAGGGACTCTTCCGCAGTGTCCGCGGCCGCGGCCGGCCACTCGAGCGGAACAGCGAGGAGCACAACCCGTTCATCGCGCGCGACGAGTTCCTCTTGAACCGCATCGTGCGGCGGCAGGGCGCCGCGCCGCCGTGGGTCGAGGTGCAGGGCGAGCTCGAGGCTGCCATCGCAGCGTTCCGCACGGCGCTGCGGCGGTCGTGGGTGCGCCGCACGGTGCGCGTACTCGCGCTCACGCATTCCCGACTGTCGTTGCCATCGCTGGCGGACGTGCGGGCGCTGAGAGACGGGGAGTGGGAGTCGCACGAGAGGGCGTACCACGATTCGGCGCTCGTGGAAGTCAATTCGCTCGTCCGCAAGTACAACGCGCTCGCCCCGTATGCAGTCCGGAGGGCGTACTACGTCCGGGAGGTCGAACTCGCAAACATTTACGACCAGAGTGCCGAGGAGATCTTGCGGGAGATCGAGCGATGGCCGCGCGGTTCTAGGGTGGGAGCCAAAAGCGAAACGACGCCTGGTGGGGATGCGCCTGTTGCTGGGGACGTCCGAGTTCTCAAACTTCGGGATCTCTTCTTGCAGTGGATTCGTCGCAGGACGTGAGTTGGGTTGGGACAGATCGCATCTTACTTTGAACTCGACATATAGCAGACTCCGGTGTCCTAGTCGTGTGCGCGGTGCGTCTATCATCCATATCGGGCAGGGACGAAGGCGTTGATGTGTTTCGCACACAAGCCGATGCACATGTTCACGCGTTCACGCGCGTTGATAGCCTGAGAAAGAGAAGCATGGTCCTCGTGTCGCACTCTTATCCACCTCCTCGCAGATACCTCAATGTCATCTAGTCCTTAGCCATTCACGGCTTACTCTCCAAACTTTCGACCGATCCCCGATAAGGCCTTGAAAGAGTATAAGACTGGAAATAACCCTGGTACCTACCCAGTCGCCACCGAGATACGAGCCCGTGGTACTCATTCTCAGACTTGTGGAAGATCTCGTTGACCTCTACCTTCAGACGTACCATCTGCACATAGTATGTCTATCTCTGGACGACTGGTGACGCATAGTCTGTGTTTCCGGTCGTCCAGAGATAGACATCTGCATTGCTCTCAAACCTTTGACATTTCACCCCGTCTCCCTTCACGATTAAAGTGGACAGAAGGAGGATGTTTCAGCTGTAATGTTTCGATATGAAAAGACAGCCGGAGGATGACAGGAAACTGATGATCGAGACGCTCTCTGTGAGAGCCGATAATTTTTTTTGAGGATAGTCGGCAACATATACTAGTCAAGCCTGCACATGTATGTCTATCTCCGGACGACTGGTAGTCACTAGTCGCCCAGAGGTAGACATCCACGACGCTCTCGAACTTTAGACATCTCGCTGTGTCCGGCTATCGAGACGCTCTCCAGGTGAGCCGACAAGAATGTAAGTGGAAGCTCGAGGATAGTCGGCAACACTTAGTCAAACCAGACAAACTTCGGCAATTATAGGGCATCAGAGCTCTGGGCATCGGGATGCAAAAGTTGAAAAGGTGAAGGAAAGACGGAAGGTAGTGTAATGTCCGTCCCCGAAGGTGCGTACGGTCGTCTTATAAGTACTCCTTGTGTGGCGTTGTATTCAGAGGAGGACGACGACCAGAGCGTAGAAGGAAAAGGAAAGGAAGGCGCTCCTTTGTTCTGCGCGGGACTCTCTAAACGACGAATAAAGAAAGCTTTACAAGTAACTTACATCCTGAAGGAGATTCATAACCCTTCAAGGCCATGCTCGTCAGCTGTTGCATCGCCTGACTGTGGCTATTCGACCATTTGGTGTCGAAGGAGCTTGCAGAGGTCCTTACGTTCGACGATGTACCCGAGGAAGAGGTCGGCGCTTCATGCAGATTGGCAGTGGGCAAATCAGAACAAGCCATGGCCGTCCGCTTGTCAAGCCGCTTGTTCGAGTTTGGTCAGGATTCCGACTTCGCAGTGCAAATTTCCCGTTTCTCGTTTCTCTGTTTGTAAAATATTTCTAATAGCGAAACTTGTGAAGACACGATACCTTACAGCAATCTTCATTACAACTGGACCATTTTTCGCTTATGTCTGAATGTGCATCGGGCACGGTCGGGCACCCCGAGCTGAACATTACATAACTACGAATCCCCCTCTTGAGTTTTGGATGTCCGCTCAGCTACCCGAAATCTTTGTACGGTATCACATTCTTCTGAAGTCCCACGCCTCCCTTAGGGTTCTACTGTACTTCGTTTGGGGGATCTAGCTCCGTACACTTCTGAATGCTGGATCTTCCATGCTCAAGTAGGGAAGTGTGCCATCCGTTGACCATGCAATCGGGACACTCGAACTCGGACAAATCACATTTTGCGGCATAAGTCTTCTCCAGCGCCGTTTCCCAGTGTGTTGCATCATGCATCATGCATCACGCTTTGGGTCGCCCCTGAAGAAAACTTATACCCGGCCCACGGTTACCGGCACGGGCGTGGATTGAGTGCCGGCCGGGAGTCCGAGTCGGAAACCTCTGCGGTATAGATGGCCATGATAAGATTCCTCCTCCAGCGAGGCCTTGTCCTGCATTACCTTCTTCGGTAGTGGGAATCTCCACTTTACTGTCGCGCCCCATGGATTCCCGCGATGGCAAGAAACAGATCGAGGTGAGAACGAATGCGAAAGTTGTTCCAGATCTTCAAGTTGGAAAGAAGGCCAGCACTACAGCTGAGAAGATAAGCGCCCACGTCACAATCGCAGCCGCAGCTCTTGGTCTCATAAGCGATGGATGTGAGCCCCCTTGTATGACTGTGCCAATTGATCGTTTGGACCGACAATATAACAAATGGCTAAGATCAGAGCTACCTTATGACCATGGCCAACGTAGGCAATTTATCGCCCAATTTAACATTCAATTCACGTTGGTCCAGGTAGTCTTCAAACGGCTGTACCCAAAGGATTACACACCAGCAGTCTCTACAAGGGTTTCAAATGCTGTGCTAGTTGGTCTGTATTTTGTGAACCCTCACCAGTGCTTTCAGCCTACCCTCCGTTTAGGTGCGATCATTGGGCAGCTGTTCGTCGGCTTGGTGTGCGACCGCTTGGGCGAAGAGTTGCGCTCGTCTTCACCACGCTGCTCATCGTCCTCGGTGCTACCCTAGGCACAGTTGCACATGGCGCACATGGGAGTGCCAAGGGACTGTTCTGGTTCTTGACTTTTGCCAGAGGTTTGACTGGAATTGTTCGTGCTCGTGACACCTGGCTGTGTGTCTTGGACCTCATTCGTTTGCTACTAGGGTGTCGGCGGCGAATATCCCGCGGCATCTACCAGCGTCAGTGAGGCTGCCAATGAGCAGATGCCCAGTACGCGTGGCCCAGGTTGGTTCTCGACTTGGCTTCGTCTGGCAGCATCTGATACAGTTCATGTAGTGTTCATCATGGTCACAAACTTTGTCCTCGCAGTGAGCTGGCAATTATTATTTATGGACCAACCACAAAATTTCACTCTCGACAGCTTGGCAGTCCTTTGGCTTCTTCCGTGTTCCTCATCGCTCTCTCGATCGCCGGAGAAAATCATCTTTCCACGGTTTGGCGTATTTGCTTCGGGTTTGGGATATTCCTTCCGCTTGGGGTGCTGGTCTTCAGGTTAAGGATGCTCAGCTCCAAGCTTTATCGCAAGAATGCCATTAAGAGTGAGTATAATCTGTGTACTGCCTCGTGTACTGTTTCGCTGCTAACGCAGACGGCCTTTCATAGGAAGGGTACCTTATCATCTAGTTTTCAAGCGTTACTGGAGGACGCTCATTGGTACAGGTGGTACATGGTATGGTCAATTACCGAGCATAATCGCTCCTTTCTTTGATCTGCTCAGGTTTATATACGATTTTGTGGCTTTCCCGAACGTAATATTCTCGGGGACCATTATTTCGAGCGTCATTCGTAATGGCGACATGAAGAAAATTGCGGAGTGGCAACTACTTCTTCCATCACGTTCCCAGGAATCTTCATTGGCGCTCTTTTGTGCAACCCTTTGGGACGTCGGAACGTGGTAGGCCCTCTTGTTGACATGGGCCGTATTCGAAGCAAACAAGTAAATTAGATGATCCTCGGGTTCAGTTGCTACCTACTTTTCGGTGGGAATTTGCGACACCCAGGAAGTGTATACCTAACTCCACACCCAGCCTTGATTATTGGACTCGCTTATGAAAAAATCACGAAGATCACACCCCTCTTCGTTATATTGTGTGTCTTGTCCCAACATGACCAGGAGCGTCCCAGTTAACACGCCATTTGTCTCAAGTTATGGATTGTTGCAGTCATCAGGGCTTATGGTTAGTCCTTCTGACGATTTATCCGGATATCAAAGAACAGCCAGCTGAGCCAAAGTCGCAGGCGGCAGGCATGATACTTCTCGTCAGCGCTGAGTAAGTCCGGTAGAGTCTATTCGAAGCAGGTCCTCATGCATCACGCAGGTCCTATGCGACTCCAATACGGTATTCAGTCCTGAGGCCAATGGTGGGAAGGTGTTGATCAAGCGCAGTGGTACGTATTACGGGATATCCGCGGCAATTGGCAAAGCAGGCGCCGCGATTGGTGTACAGGCGTTCGCGCCCATTCAGACACACCTAGGGACGAAGTAAGTTGAGTGGA